>JANHFX010018803.1:48603-65293 GCA_027560015.1 Chloroceryle amazona | reverse complement strand
GACTGGAACATCTCTGGTGAGGAAAGGCTGAGAGCCCTGGGGCTGTTTAGCCTGGAGAAGAGCAGCCTGAGAGGGGATCTGATGAATGGTTACAGAGATCTGCTTTCTTGTAGCCGCCTTCAGATACTGGGAGGCCACAATAAGGTCTCTTCAGAGCCTTCTCTCCTCCAGACTGAACAACCCCAGCTCTCTGTCTGTCCTCACAGGATGGATGCTCCAGCCCCTTGATCATCCTCGTGGCCTTCTCTGGACACGCTCCAGCACAGCCACGTCCTTCTTGCAATAAGAAGTTTTGACTGTGCTGGCTTCTTGCAGTTTTTCAGGGTAATACATCTCTGTGTGTGCTACAAAGGTGTGCGTTTGCTTTGGGATTTTCTTTGTTTTGTGGTTGGTTGGTTTTCTTTTGTGAGAACCGAAGGTGTGTAAATGAAGAGTTGTGTGTGAGAAGCTGCTACCCCGACCTTAGGCAGTCCCGTGTCTGTATTGTCTTGTAAGTCCTCCTGTGTCACTGCTCTCAGACTGGAGAAAAGGCCGAGGATGTGAAATGGTGGCAGCTGGGCCCTGGATGAAGATGTTGCTGCAGTGGAGAGCTCTTTCCCTGCTGGCCTTGGCGTGTGCATTCGTGTGTGGAAATTGGCTTTTCTGTGAAGTTCTGGAGGATTTTTTTTTTTGCACAGATAACGTTGAGCAAGATTTAACAGCAATGCCAACTGCAAACGTTTTTCCCTAGTCGGCTGTGACCAGTCCCTTTCTTTTAACTTCTCTTGTTATTTTAAGCCTCAGTTTTTTCAAATTTCCATTGCTATTTCAATATAAATGCTAAATATTCTCTCATGACCCCAAATGCTTTGTGGGTTTTGTTTGCGGGTTGTTTTTTTTCCTCCTATCCCCTCTCCACCTCATCTGAAAATCAGCCCGTAGTTACCAGAACAAAAGATTATGGCCCGTAGCTAACCCAGGTCTTTCACCTGGTTTGAAACTGGGCACCGGGAGGTTTACAAACATCCCAGCTGCTGCTTGGGGAATGGAGAAAGGCTCGGTTTGTATTTGCCCCAAACGCTTGCTCTCGCTCGCAGCAGCAGAACCCCCACCGCTGCGCTAAGCAGTGGGACTGGAGCGTGACTCAGTGTGGAAAAATGCTACCTACTGAATTTCTAGCATAGTTTCCTGAATTGCCCTGACTTAGAACTAACATTTTCCAGGCCTTCTTTCAAAATATCATCTGGTAGCAGAGCCGGGAAGTGGTCAAGCCTTGGCAGAGCAGCTGGATGCAGCGTCTCTGCGTAGACCAGACAGGTAGAAGAATTCCTCTCTAATTTTGGATGCTGTTGTTGCTAATTATGTTTCCACAGCCTTGCAAGGAAGTGGAATAGACACGAAGGAAAGATTTTAAAATTGGGAATTGCCATTTGGACACATGAAAATGTGTAGCTGGCCCAGAAGGACAGGAGAAAGTCGATAGTACTGTTCCTTTCTGTTTTGCCAGCTTTAAACCAGATAGCACTAAAGAAAGCAAGCGGGTGAGTTTTCCCTTCCACAGTCAGGATTTACCAGCTCAGAACTTTCAGTCACTGCTGGAACAGTCCACCTTCTGTTTTGAAACAGAGCAACTTCTGTTCGTTAGAAACAGTCAACAATAAATATGAAGAAATTTTCTGCAGTTTGCTTTGGAACTTGGTGGATCGGGTGTTATGGATACAAGGCACTTTTTTTTTTTTAACAAGGAGTGGCAGGAAAGTCCTACAGTGGTTTTTGTTCCAAGAATGTTGCACTGAGAAGTAAGAGCAAAGGCACCATTCAGAGCAGGTTATTGGAACACTGGGTTTAGCTGTCTTGTCCCGATGTGTGGCTGTTAGTTTAGTAGTGTTAGCTAAGCAGTCAGTTTGGCAATGACTAATGACTGCTCGTCACTTTCTTTATCTGACCTGATCCTCCTCTTTTTAATTGTATTATTTAACTATTTACCTTGGGAAGTGGCTTGTAGCTTCAGCTATAAGTACATCTGACTTTGTTTTGAATTGAGTGTAGTTGGTGAAAGGTAATTCTTGGACCTGTGGCTCTTAAGTGCATCTGGAGTTGAGAATACACAGCTGGGAAGATCAGTTTTCTGTGTAGAGGTGAAAGACATGAGAACAATTTTCAGAGTTACCACAGTCTTGGCTTGAATGTGTAGTGCTTGCTGGGCTAGAGCTCAGGGGGTTGGGAGGGCAAGTGTGTGAGTGTTTGTGAAAAGGAAAATCTGGGTCAAGGAGAAAAAATTCTCTGCTGCAGACATGGGAAACCCTTTTAGCCTTGTTTGAAAATAAAACAGTGCCTATGCTGGAAAACAACACTCTTGGGAAGAACTAGTGGACTTCTAGAATACACACACACTCAACTGCTGTGAGAGAAGTTGGATGAAGCCTCACGTTGGTATGACTGACAGGTGCTTGGTCGCATGGAGAATCTTACATTCCATCCTTTTGTTTTCTCTCGTACTCAAAATGTACTTTCCTGCAGTGAATAAATATTGTTTTGTCTAATTGTTTCTGAATATACTCGTAGCACTTATTCTTTGCTTCTCTAAAGGTGCTGGTAGCTTGCAGGGTGAGGACATTCCTGAATGTATGTACGCATTAAAATATTTCACCTAACTGCATGAAATAATTTTCTTTGATTCCTTTGACTTTACAGGCAAAAAAGAAATATTTACTTTTTCTTTTTTTAGGGGTATGTAGAATTCGTGTCATTGCTCTGCAAGTAGGAGTGTTTAGCTTTTGAACCAGTAACCCAGTAGCCATCCCGTGTCTTAAATAGTGTGTAGGCATTCTAACAGCACAGAATGAACTCATGCTGTGGGCACTGGTTTTTGAAACCAGTTGTCTCACAAGACTCTGTTTTTTTAGTAACGTTCAACTCTGGTAACGATAGAGAAGTTCCAAGCGTGCTTTATAAAGAGCTGACACCGTACACATCTGTGTTTTGAGCAGTGCCCTTTTTACAGGCTTGGAGCATTTGGGTGCTTTAGGCTGATTGGGTCCTGTACCGAAACGACCCCAAAATCTCTCAACTCAAAATGTGACTGAGTTCAGGTTTGCAGGTACTTGGGCTGTGGTTTTGTGTGGTGTTTGTGTGCTGTGTGTTTTTGATTGGCTTCTTTGTTAATTTTTTTTTGATTAGCTGGTTGTGGTTTGGTTTTGTGTTTTGATTTTTTTTTGTTATTGTTTTAGGCTTTTTTTTTTTTAATTCCCCCTTTTTCCCCTTCCATCTGAATAGATGTCACTCTGTAGCTTGGGAAAGCAGCAGTGACTACAGTAGCTTGGGGATTGGATGGTTTTTATTCACCACATTACTTTGGACAGTACTGTTTTGTCCCAGCTGATTCCTGCTCTCAAATTTCTGGAAGCAGAGCATCTCTAAAATGCTGGCAGCACTTGTCATCATGACTCATTCCTGGGCTGCTGGGCTGTGCCCTGGTCAACAAGCTTTCTTTAAATTCTCTTTTGATCAATTTTGTTTTTCATCTTAAATTACATATAATGACATTTCTCGAGGAGATTTAATCTCTGTTAAGCATTCAGTATATCACAGCAAGATGCTACAGAAAGTGTGTTCCTCTCGCTGGTACCACCCTAATGACACGATGAATGCCAGGCCCTGGTAAGCTTCAGCAGTGTGACTCAGCTGCTCCTTACAGCTACGCGCTCCGGAGTGGGAATTAGGAGAGCTGCTGGTTTATGTGTTAGACTTGGAGGGGGAAAAAAACCAAACCACCCAGCGTAAGTTGCAAAAGCCACACAGGTTGCTGTGCTCTTTCTTTTGTATGTAGAATGGTTGTCTTGATGAATCCCTATGATCAAGAAATACACACTTGTTTGCCTAACTAGACTGTATCCATGAGTGCAGCCTCCTAGACTCTGGTCTGGGGACAGGCCAAAAGACCTTGCTCTCCTCCTGACTTGTGAATTTGTAACCTTTATCTTCCTTGAGCACTGTGGCTCTCGGGTGCTATTACAATCAGCTTTTCATAATAGTAATCTTCACTGGTCTTCAGCATCGTCAGTGCTAGTGATTGATGGGAAACACCACCAGTGAAGTAAAGATGCTGCTTCATACCTCTGTGCATGAGCTTATCGCTCATAAAAGCTAAAATATGTTTTTCGATGGAAATCTTAAACCTATAAGAAGCAAGTGCACTCGTGTGAAAGACTTTAATGTGCAGTTTAAGGCTGTCCTTGTCTCCTTGATTTAGTTTTTGGATATTTGGCTTGGTACTTAAATATATTCAGAGCATGGCCATCGTACTGCAGGGTTCTAGCTGGCTGAGCCCTCTGGGAAGCAGCAGTTTTGGTGACAAGGTGCAGTTACCCAAACCCAGAGCCACAGAAAAAAACAAGTGGCCTAGCAGAGAACTTTAAGAGGTCTGTTTGCTTTCGAAATGTCCTTCCTGATATTAGATTAATTCTAATCAAATTGCGCTGGGATTTGGAGCCATTCCAGTTCTGTGCTTGGCAGGCACGTGGAAGCTTATGGTAGTGCTGCTTTTCCACCGCAGCTGACCTTGTCTTGAACTAGAAATAACCAAGGTCTGTGCAAAGCCTGCAACACGGTCCCCGCTCCTCTCTCTCAAAAGTCAGATTGTTCTCAAAAGCTGTGGATTTCCTCACTCCCCGGGGAGTAAATTAGCCCAGGAGAAATCCCAAGGAGGAGGTTTGGATGAAAGTGTTCATTCATGTTGTAAGGAAAGATGTTGGAGGTTTGCTAGATCTACCGGAGGGTCTTTTAGCCCTTTTCTGGGAGGTGAGGATGGGGAAGGAGTGTGTGGGGCAGCAGGAGGTCTGTGAGGGCGGGCGTGAGCCTTGTTTCTTCCCTTGGCAAAAGCCCCGGATGGTGCCTGGCAGCGTGAGGATGCCATCTGTGTTGCACAGCCTGCTCGGCTGTTACAGAATTGCACAAGAATGAATCTGAAATCCTCCTGCTAAACAGTTTTCTGGCTCTCCACGGCAGCTGCCCGGAGACGCAGCCATTGTGCGGTGCTTCAGGAGCCAAGGGACAGCAGCAGCCTGCGAAGCTGCCTCGCCTGGCACCGCCAGCGTCGGCCCCCAGCGGAAGGAGGTACCGGGTGGATGAGCTGATGGGATGTGAGCTGCTGGATCGGGTAATTAGGGGATGAAATTAAATTTGTGTTTAACGACAGCTGAAGAGGTGGAGTTTGAGCGTAGCGGAGGAGAACTGGACCAATCCAGTTACAGCCCTGCTGTATTTCCTCAGCTTCATTCCAGTGTTCCGTTTGCTGCCTCCTTGTCACGTGCAAACTGGCAGTGGCAGTCTGCAGCACTGGAACAAAGTATTGTCCATGGTACCAGGACTCTTTGTCGCAGTAAGATAGGTTAACTGTTGAAAATGTACTAATACCTCAGAGCCTGTTTGGTAATTTAGTGGCTGACTTTGCTGGATGTTTTAAGCTAAGGGCTTAATGGTCATGTGTTCTGGCTACACATGGATTGAAGGGATGCTGATACCTTCTTATCAGTATCTTAATAGGACTTTGGAGTACAATCTGGACTACACAGATCCTGCTCTATGCTTCTGCCACAGTCCTTAATACATTTTTATGTCCAAGAGCTATCCAGGAAGCTTTCTAGTCTCTGGCATTGCCAGGTCGAGGTACCTGGGAGCTTTCTGGTGTCAAAAAGCAAGCCCCGGTGCATGTGCAGCCCGTCTGCCTCGCCTGTGCTTGCGCAGGGAGCTGGTGGAAGCTCAGGCCGAATAACACCTGGACTCTGCCTGGCTCCCGTGGGCTCCGGGCACACACAACACCTGCTGGCAGCGCCGAGCTCAGTCTAGGCCACAGCAGCCATGACAACTCCAGAGAAACACTGATGGGAGCGGTGCCCAAAGCTTACGTAAGAGCGATTGAGTTACCAGCAGCGCAGCGCTCGTGGCCGTGGCTGCTGTGTGCTCGTGCCTCTTGCAGGAGAAGCGGGTTCACAGGGTGGGAGCCGGCCCGTGGCAGGGGGAAAGCCTCGTCAGTGTGCCACAGCTTGGCTGCTGAGCAGTGTCTCGTGCAATCACTGCAACCTGCATATCTGTAATTGCACGTCCCGTTGGCATCTTAGTATGTATTCCATATTTAATAGCAGTGATTGAAATCATTAATGCACGATTGGCCATTAAGCGATACCACTGAATACTGATGGTTAAGGCACCCAGAAACTGAGTTAGCCTCAGTTGCCCTGTGACAGAAGGACCCTTGGATTTATCTTGCACTTTTTTTTTGTAGAGAGAACTTTTATTCCACTGTTGGTTCAATTGTTAAAGTGCTTTACGAAGGTTTGGGTTTTTTCTTGCCATTGTAGGCGCTTGAAACAAATGAATTCCACAGCAAAGGCTGGCAAGAGCTACTGCTACTGCAGTATATTTAGGGCTTGTTCAGAGACACCTGCCCAGCTGGCACTTGAAAGAAAAGCAGAAGACAAATGACCTGTACTTTAGCTGGAGTTTACCTAACAGGGGGTTGTTTTGATGAGATTTTGATGCGATTTTGTCCTCGGGAAAGAATGCTATCTGCTATTATCTGTAGGCACTGGATTTCAATTTAATGTGTGTGTTGTGTCATTCTGAACTGGAGTTAAAGGGGCTATTTCCTCCGAAGGAACTGGGCTGGAAGCTGAGGTGTTGGCTTGTAGGGCTTTGACACTTGTTTGGTTTTCACTTGTTATGAACTGTGTTTCTGGAGGGGGAAGAAGCAGGATAAAAGCACACTAAAACTTCTGACAATTGTTTCAGTGCCCAACAAGCCTCTGAAGTATTAAGTGTCCATGGGATTAAATCTGTTTAGCTTGCTTTGCTCCCTCTTTGTTCTGAACAAGTCAGTTTAATGAGAGTGGTTTGATGAGCGTAAATGGAATGGAACAGAAAGGAGACAGAATCATGATGCAGAACTAGGGGCAGGAAGCTCTTTTTTTCCTGGCTTTGGAGAGCTTTTGCGTGTTTGTTTCCCATTTTATATTGCCTGCTACTCTTCATTAATTTTTTTATTAGGTGCTCTCGGATTTAGTATTTCATATACCCACATGTGAAACTTTAATTGTGTGTAATTTAATAGGCTTAGTGTAGTGAGAGAGGCGTGTCGGAGAATCCTGGACTTACAGGTTAACTCGTTTCAAACCATGTGCTGTGCTAAGTAGGAGTGATGTCAAATTATGTTTTTCTGAGCAAGAGTCCTTTCCCCACAGCAGAGGTTTTAATAAAAAAGAACTTTAAATGGGGCTTCATCATCATCTTTTCTGCTTTCCAACATGCACCTTCTGGCTAGCTTTTGCTATTGGAAAGACTATATTTTTTTTTTCTCTATGTAAAACATTTTGATGCTTTGCCCTTTTGACATCACTCATAGAAGTTCTTGTTTGCTTCTCGGTGTTCTGTACAGGTGCCAAGAAAGTAGATGGTAAATGTTGTGATAATTACCTTTTGTTAGAGTAGTACTCACAATACTTCACGGGGGGATGCAAAATAAACAGTTTACTGGTCTCCTTTGGCTGAGATTGGGGCATGGCTTGATGATAGATACCTGGAGGAAAAAACAGATAATGGGGAGGTTCTTAAATGAACGGGCACAGAGATAAAATTGTTCAGTAGCTGGAAGGGGATGGATGTATGTAGGTACATCTATCTATAGTGACATTTATCCTAATAACAGCTATTTAATTCACCGAGAAAGCTTTCCACCCCTAGAAATAAACTAAGACAGGATACTTTCCAAAGTGATATCCCGTTATTTTCTCATTTAAACCAGAATCAATTCTGGGAAGTCTGCTGTCTTGCATAACAGAGGCTCTTGACCCCACGATCGCTGCAGTGCCTGAGGTGTGTGTATTACCTGAGCCTGTTCCGACAGCAGCATTCTCAGCGGAGATGCTGTGCGCCTCCTCTGTGGAGAGCTTAGCTCCAGTACAGTACAATGCCTTGCTGTGCCACCACTGGCTATTTTAGCCATCCCTAATTAGACAGCTTGTCCCAGGGTGCTGGGGCTGAATAGATTTAGGGGATTAAGTTTTGTGTGTGTGGCCTGGAGGCTCTGCAAAGTACGTGTAAACAAGAGCTGGGTGTGTTCCTGCTTTGGAGAGGAGCAGAGGGAAGGATGAGGAGGCAAAATGTTGTTGTTTGGGAAGTTGCCACATGTAAGGAGCTTGATTGGAAATGGGTAGAAAACACCTGATTGTATACAATTGAGAGTAGCCGGAAAAACAGGTGAGATGGGGCCATGCAGATGACAAAATGGGTGAAGTCAAATTGGTCCTGGAGATAAATCCCAGCGGCAGACTGGCAGGCTGTGAGCTGGGTAAGGAGAGGTGACCCAAATGAACTCTGATGTTCTAAAGCATGGGCGGCTGCCTGCTCTGCCGACAGAACTGACCACATGAAGACATGACAGTGGGAAAGGTCTGGCTGTAAGCAGAAGGGAAAATCACTTTCCCATTGATGGGTGGGGTGGAGGAGGCGGAATTGTTCCTATAGCTAGTCCTGGAATTGTTCCTATAGCTAGTCCTGGAATTGTTCCTATAGCTAGTCCTGGAGTGGAATCTGAGGTGCATGAGGACTGTTACTCGCTGGACTGCACGTTCAGTGCAAATGCTGACGTTGAGAGCTCAGGTTCACTCGGGTAATCCACTCGCACTGTTCATAAGCGGCCAGAGATCAGGTTGAAGGTGAGGCAGCTGTCGCTTACTCATTAGGGTCATCCCCTTAGCTTCGTGCTCACTTACCTTGTGCTCTGGAATCTGTTGTTCTCTTGATACCAAGCAGACCTCAGGCTGGGTGATGAAGATCTGTTGTTGGTACATTCTTTTTGGGGCAGATGTCTTTCAAACTCGACACAGCTGCGATCTCTCTCTGCTTGCTACCTACCAACTCCGTGGCAGAGTGGGATGTTGTTTAAGAGCAGTGACAAAATGAGAAGGGAATCTGTCTTTGGGGTGAAACTTTCCAGGTGTGGGGAGCCTGTCTTTTGTTTTTCCTCTGTGCGGGTGAAATGCTCCCTCTTCTCATAGCGCTGCCTTCGGATTCAGCGGTGGATCGTGGGGGAAGGACACCACCACGGCTGCTGGGCTCTGGATGGTGTCACAACCCAGGGGAAGTGACTGAGCTGCTAGCAAGCAGCTGGTAGTGACAGTGGTTTCCAGCTGGTCTCTGGGCTGGTGTCGTGCTGTGGGCCCATGCTGTGCCGGGTTTCCTAGCAGCAGAGCGCTCCGAAGCGCTGCTTGGCTGCGAGGCAGGGAGGGAGCTGGGAGGGTTCTCGTGGGAAGTCTCCAGCAGGGTGACATCGAAACTGCTCGCTTTACAGTCCTGTCATCACTGTAATAATTATGCAAATAATTGATATTTTAGGCGTGCTATTCCTCCTCGTGGCCACTCCGAGCCTTTACTTAGTAGTAGACAGGAGAATATTATTCGGCACCTCTCATAATTGCCTGAGATCCTCAGTGTAGAAAAAGAATAGTCAGCTTTTTGGAGGGTTAAAATAGAATGAAAATATATGGAGGAAAACTTTAAAGAGCTGTCAACCTTCATTCAACCTTTACAACTTGGTGTTAAAAGCCTTTCCGAACTGGGGGGATGTTGGGTTTTTGGGGTGGACAAAAGGTTACGTTAATTTGAAAAAGTATTTTCTGTCTTGACCTTTAGAAAGTGTCTTTCTAGGCTTTCTTATACTAGAAAACAATGCAGGAATTACCTCTGGAGTTTTGGAAGCCCTCCGAGCTCATGCTTGTAAGAACAATCGATTACTTTTGTGCTGGCTGCACTGGATTAGCAAAAGGCTAAGGGTGCTTCCTCCCAAAGAAGCTTGCCCTCTGACCGGCTTCACAACATTCAAATAGGGCAGTAGAACAAACTACAGAGGTGGCATTTTCTAACTATGAAGTGTTACAGACTGCAGGCAGCGGTGCTTTATTTGCTGAACTTTCCAGTGGTGTTGAATGCTGTTAGGAAAGGCATATTTTTAATTTATCTTCGAAGACTTTCTCTTGCTACCTAGAAATAAAAGCTATTTTATTACAAAATACCTTAGAAGAAAGAAATTTTATGGTGATCCTCCGTGTATCTTTGTCAGGCTTTGTGTTTAGGGGACACGGGTGCTCGAGGCTCAAGCTGGTCGCTGTTGCAGGAGCTGTGGGAATCGTAGAACGGGTTGAGTTGGAGGGGACCTGGTTCCACCGCCCTGCCGTGGGCAGGGGCACACAATCCTGAGTTATTTTTAGCATCCTTATTTCACTGAAAGGAAAAAAGCTCATGATAATGCTTGCTATTACAGAGAAAATCTGTGACCTATGTTACACACTTGGCGTCCTCAGATGCAAATAGTATTTGTAGCCTATTTATGCCTGTTTTGCACATCATATAAACTTTCCTTTAATGCCATTTTCAAAGGTTTGCTTTACTTCCACTCCGCACCAGAGGCTATGCTGACAAGGGAGGTACTGCCCGATCATTAATGAAGCTTCTGTAAGGGAATTAACGTGCAGAAAAGCTTACAGACAAATCCTAGCTCTTCTCTAGTGTCGCACGGTGCTTCTGATGAAACCTTTAGAATAACAACTCTGAAAAATTCTCCAGCATTTGAATCTGCAATAAAAGGAAGCTGCATCGTGCTCACTGTGATTCGTTTACTTTTTCTTTAACAGACTATTTTTAACATAGGCTCATCAGCAAACCCATATTTTAGTTGAGGTGTGTCATCGAGTTAGTCTGCAGCAGTCCACTGGGAGTTGGGGACGAGCTCTTTCTGCACGAGCAAGCGTTGGCACGGGCGCAGTCGATCAGTTGGTAGCTTGGGGTCCTTATGCTTCCATTAGTTTTGGGAACAGGTTTCATGTGTTTGGAGCGGAGTTTCCTCCCAAAGGGGCAACTGCTCTGTGATCCAAACGAAGGTATTGGAGGAATTTGCTTCAAGACAGCACAGCTCCTCCAAACCAGACACTAATGGCCCTTGAAGTGTGGAGTATGGAATGAGTATGTGCCTTTAAAGCATACTCTGTGTAAACAGATCTTCAGCTTTGACTCTGTGCAACTCAAAGTAGCCACACAGAGGTAAATACAAGTACTTATAAGCTCGACATAGATGGCAAATCTATATTAAATATTCCATGATTATTTTCTTGGTATGTAGCTGTATTGCTGACATTTCATCACCCTTACATAGAGCCTTACTTCTCTTCTAAGGCTGTCTTTTAAGACTATATATAGCCTTATTTGTCTCTTAAGCTCCACACAGTTGGTTTTTTATTTGGGTTTTTTTTTTGAGAACTTGGAAACACTTTTTTTAATAAGAAAAGTAAGCAAATTAACTAATTAAAACTAGACTGACATGTTATGTTGGCCAGAGTTTTTCCTCCCAATAGTTAACCATTAAATCATTTGAATCACAAACTTCCAGAGTCATCTTTAGTTGTGGAGCTAGTACACTAATTCAATTTTGACAGGACTGCAGGAGTATTAGGAATGCAGAGAAATTAATAAAATGACAGAATATAAGAAGTCTGAGGTGATTCTGTTCCACAAAGTAGAACAAAGGGAACAAAACCAGGATTTTTCTCATGGGGAAAGTAATGAGGAATGAGGCTTTGGGAGTTCTTGCTCCCAAATTATGGCTTAAAACTCTCTTGCATTTTTTCATATTTCTGTTACTATTAAAATAAAATCCAATTTTGCCCCGAAAAGCATAAATAACTTGGATAAAACTGGAAAGCTTGATTTTGAAGCCTGAAATGAGCAATGCAGGTGAATCGTTGGCAATGCGTGTGGCGGTCAGAGTGCCAGGGAGCTGCTCAGCTCGAGCTGGGAGGTGAGGCTTCGGGGAAGATAACACCGTTCGTTGGAACAGGTCTGTTAGGTGGGCTCGGACACAGGCAGCCCTGTGGCTCTGACAGCTGGGATCTCCTGGGTGATGAAAAAGATCTCCTCCTGCACATTTCTTACTTGCGTTGTCTGTACGCTCCGCTTTCTGCTGACGAGAATTTCTAACCGTTCTCTTTGTCTCTTCCAAATAGAATTAGACCACAGCTAGCCAAAGAGAAGATTGAAGGATGCCATATTTGTACGTCTGTTACACCTGGTGAACCTCAAGTGTTCTTGGGAAAAGATAAGGCCTTCACTTTTGATTATGTCTTCAACATTGACTCGCAGCAAGAAGAGATCTACGTACAGTGTATAGAAAAACTGATCGAAGGTTGCTTTGAAGGCTACAATGCCACTGTCTTTGCTTATGGCCAAGTAAGCTTTACAATTTTATCTTAAAGTATTTATTTGGGAATTGACAGATTCTCCTAACTGAGCTTTCTCTTAAATTTCAGGATGCATGAACCTGTTTCTTTTAGCATCTCGGGTTTATTTCAGATGAGATACCCTGTAGGAGACTGTTGGGGAGGTTTTTACAGATTCTGTGCAGTATGGCAACTGAAACACAGAACATTGTCTATGCAGAGAGAAGAATTCTCACCTACTGCCTATAACAAGGCTGAAAAAACCACGAGTCCATGCAACTCCTAAATTCACCCCCATGCAGCAATGCAAATTAGTGACCTAATCAGGTAGAGGTTGTACTGAGAATATTTTCTGAGCAATTATCCATCCCTCTGCATTTTCAGATGGCTTTTGGCAGGAGGAGCTTTTGCAAAAATAGCTCCTAGGGAACTGTAGGGCACATGGCTTGTTTGTGGGTAAAATGGAGAGCTCAGATTCCAAAGCTGGAGGACTTTTCCGAGAGAACACACCCGCTCGGTACACTGGGCTCCCCTTGTACTTCTCAGAGCTGAAATACCATTGAGCACGGTGTAGAGGAAGTGTTACTGTCTTCTGAGTATTCCTTTAGGAACTGATTGCATAAAATTTGGTCTTAGGTGCTGCATTTCAGCACTGTTAATGTCCTACCTCGGGTTCTCCAGGGGAAGTCTAGTCCTAGGGAAACGAAGCAGTTTGCAGAAGCAGTTCAGTAGATGATGTTCTGCTGCGTGATGCTATCTTGGTCTTAGGTTTGACCCACTAATTAACTGAAAACACAGCACTACCCTGTCTCCTATAGAACGTCACTTATTTAAATAAGTCATTTTCCTAGAGAAGGTGCAGCTTATATTCTTCAGTGCTGTCTGTAAATGGAGAACAGTGATAATATTCTCCCTGAAATACTCAGACCTCCTAATTAAGAGAGTCCCTTGATTTACTTCAGGAAAGAATTGCAAACGCTGTTTCTACCTCCAAAATACAAGCTTTAATTAAGTGTCATTTGAAAATATTAACTATTCTTTTGACCTCAGAGATGATAGCTCAAGGCTGGTGTGAGCAGCTTAGAGCAACCTTGTAGGTGAAAGGTTATGAAGACTGAACTAGTTCCTGCCTCGTGTGGGATCTGTGGATAAACAGGAGAGTTTATCAGTGTTTCAGAATGGCTTGTCCCTGTGTATGTTAAGGTTGTGAAGAGGGCAGAGTTAGCAGTCACTATCTAGCACTTCCCTGGGGTCTGGTTCGAGTCACCATTCCTTTTTCAATCTAGACAGGTGCTGGTAAAACCTACACCATGGGCACTGGATTTGATGTCAACATAACAGAAGAAGAGCAAGGCATTATATCACGTGCTGTGAAGCACCTTTTCAGGTGTATTGAAGAGAAAAAACAAGCTGCTATTAAACAAGGACTTCCACCTCCAGACTTCAAAGTGAATGCACAGTTCTTAGAGGTAAATATGGACTGTGTGTGTTTGTGTGCAACTTCACGTGGGATTTTTGGAAAGCAAATTAAACCTTTTTTAATTTTTTTTTTCTGGTTGCTACTTTTACATTCTTTTCCCACAAGTTGTCTTTGAATTAATCTTCAGGATTTCAGCAGGAAACTTTATGGAGTTTGCTTCAGCTCTTCAGTTTATGAAGTCTTTTTATCTTATTCCAATTATTTTAGTGCTTTGCTTTAGTGTTATTTGGAAGTGTAGAAATAGTTTTGTTAGTCGCCATTTATTCCTTTCTGCAGCACACCTTTTTTTTGGGGGGGACACCTGTTGCTTGTTTGTAATTCTTTGAAAAACCTTAAAGCAAGAAACTGAAAAAAAAAATGAATCAATTGTACTTTGTGCCTTTGGACAGTGACCGTGCTTCCCCTGCCTCTGTCACTCTGCCGTAGACTTCTTTAGCTTCCAGCATCTGCTCAGGACTTGTTTGTATTTCCTTCACCAGAGGAAACGTAGCATAAAAATCCTTATTCCTGTGATCCCCAAAGGGTTGGGGTTCTGCTTCTCTTGCATTAGACCCAGAGAAAACCTGGCTCTCTGCTGTGGTAAAACTCTT
This sequence comes from Chloroceryle amazona, assembly GCA_027560015.1. Taxonomy (NCBI): domain Eukaryota; kingdom Metazoa; phylum Chordata; class Aves; order Coraciiformes; family Cerylidae; genus Chloroceryle; species Chloroceryle amazona. Next base: position 50,981 of record JANHFX010018803.1, on the reverse strand, counting down.
CCCTTTGTGTTTTCTTGTAGCTGCAGCTATTGGTAAGAGAGGCCATAACCTCCCTGATCTTTCTGAGCTGCCCGAGCTGTTGGTTTAAGTCTTGCAGCTTTTATGCTGTGTCTCCTGGCCATGGAACTTGTTTAACACTGCCTGGTTTGGGTGTAACATGTTCACAATCACTACCAGGCTGCGAAAGCAGATACTTCAAGCACACTGCGAGGGAGAATCAATTTAAGGAAGAACAGGTGTAAATGTGCATTACTGAGTTCAGTATTTGAACTTGATCTACTTTGGGAGTGGGGGGGAGCCTCACTTTTCTATTACCCAAGGAAAAAGCTGCTGTTTTTATTAGCTCTGAAGTAAACTGCATCCTTTAGTCATATGTTCCTCTAATTATCGTAAAGATTAACGAGCTGGCGCTAGTTTGGCACTAGTGTAGGTTTGTCCCTGCTAACCTTTAGCCAGAGCAACAAAAACCTCTGCTGATGTTTGCCTGGAGAGTCCGGGCTCGAGCGTGGCCGCAGGAATGCTGTGGCTGCAGGAATGCTGCACTCTCCTGTTCTCTCCATTGCAGCACTGCAGAGTCAGTTCTGCTTAGGCAGCTGCAGCTCCAGTAGTATAAGGAGTAGTAACCACAGTGGTTTTCTGAATTCCTTGTGGTTTTTTGATATGACAAATGTGACTGACAGAGTGCTGAAGGACAAAGTAATAACTGAACGTTGGAGCGATAACGGTGTGTGGAATTGTAGCCATTGCAACCTATTTCAGATGAAATGTGCAGACTAAAGCCTGTTTTAGAGAAGGCTGAATCACGTATGTAATAGTTCCTCCCCTAACAGTATCTCACTCTTCTGCTAAGTTTGTTCAGTGTGGTGTTTTATTCTGTTTATTATTATTTTTGGGTTGTGTTTTTTCTTATTATTTTTGTGTTTTTTTGTTATCGCTCTGAGGCTCAACTGGAGCTTTGCCAGAAAGAGCTTGCTGTGATTCTCTAGGTATCCTACCCCACTTCTGTGTTAGGAAGTACCCTCTTCCTCCCATCCTAGCTACCAGTACAGCCCCATTGCCTCCACAATAATTTCATCATTGAAACAAGTTGAAGCAAGGTTTTATTTTGGAATGACTTTGAAGTCTGACAGCTGGACCGCTATGGGCAACAGTGACTTCTGTTTGCTAGGTCTTGCTTTGCTGGAGTTTGCTGCAGGGTGCCTCCCTTCACTCCTTGCTTTCCTGCTAGCTGGTGCAGAGAGAGGCACCGGCAGCGCCGGGTCGTCGTAGGTGCGTTATCAGGATCCTCTCCCAGTTGTAGCATCAGCTAGTTTGCACTTGGCAAGGTAAAACACTGGTAAGAAGGCTCCTACTTAGAAAATATTCTAATAATTAGATGCAATTCTTTTTTTAATAGGCTAAGAATTAAAATCATCACCTTCACAAATGCTGATCCTTTTCTTCTCAAGGATGGATTTGCATTTGTGGAGGAGAAAGCCTCTTGCCCTCAGTGTATGAGACAGTACATTGGGTGCATGCAGATCTATGGCAGCGGTTATTTGCCTTCTGCCCAAGGTCTTTAGTCAGGGAGTTAATCAGTCTGACCTGAGCTCTGCTGAAGTGGATTGGTATAACCAAAGGAGAGGCAGTGAATCTGTGCCAGTGTGCATCGCTGGAGACCTGAGCTGTGACTTTCCCAGTGGGATGCTGTTGCTTCTGTTTGCCTGGGCTTTTTTGGTTTGTGTGTTGGTTTTGTTTGGTTGGGGTTTTTTTTGTTTTGTGTAGTGTTTTGTTCTTTGGTCGGTTGGTTTTGTAGTTGTTTTTTGTGTGTGGTTTTTGGTTTTTGTTTTCTCCCTTCCTCCTCCTGCACCCCAACATCTATCTTCACCTAGATCTCAACACCTTTCCTAATACTCAGAACATTCCTATGAAATAACTCCACCTCCTCTAACACCAGTAACTGCACAGTAATCTCTGATGTCTTTCCTGGTTCTGATACCATTTACTGACATGAAAGTCTGACGTGCTTAAGAGGGCTGAGTTGAAAGATGACTACATGTACATGAACTTACTTTCAGGAGACCCAGGGAAACAAGCAGTAAAGACTTAAACAGCCTGGAACACACAAGACACAGTTGCTGTTGCTCATATGATGGTGCTTGAATGTTGTAGCTAAATCTGGAGCACCAAAGCATAGGTATTACATGGGGGAAAGAACAAAAGCCCTGCCATAGGAGTTTTGGCCTGCTGGTTGGTGTCCTTAATAAGCAGATGCACAAAAAGTGTTAGATGTTCAATTGCTCCTAGAGCAGGAAAATTTTATCTAAATGAAAGAGAGAATTATTAAGGTGTGAGAGAAGAGGTGAGAAAAGGTGTGATGGCAGGGAGAGCAAGTGGAG
>JANHFX010018803.1:22030-38623 GCA_027560015.1 Chloroceryle amazona | reverse complement strand
AGGTTGGTGCTGGTCTCTTCTCTCGGGTAATCAGTGACAGAAGCAGAGGGAATGGCCTCAAGCTGAAACAAGGTTGGTTTAGACTGGACACTGGGAAAAAATTCTTCAGGGAAAGAGTGGTGGGAGATTGGAACAGGCTGCCCAGGGAGAGGGTGGAGTTGCCATCCTTGGATCATCACTTGGATGTGGTGTTGGGGGATATGGTCTAGGGGAGAACTTGTAGAGTTAATGGTTGGATACGATGATTCCCAAGGGGCTTTTCCAACCTAAATGATTCTGTGCTCAACAGTTGTTTCACATTCTTTGCTTCTGGAAAGGCAAAATTTGCCCTTGTCATGCGCAGCAGTGAGAAATGGTCACTTGCAGAGCAAGAGTGGCACATCAGTCAGTGTGGAAGGCTACTGTTTATTGCTTTTAAAAAAAACTTACTGGAGAGCTCAAAACCAATTTGTGTTTTAAAAATAAGCTTTAAACTATAGAAGGTGAATAATCCTGCTACGCAACACCCGTTTCTTCATGAAATTTTGAACAAAAAATGTTTTCAGCAATAAATACAGTTTCCATCCTCGTCCTTCGTTATCCTTCAGATAACATCGTGGTTTGATAAAGAATTGTCTTCTCATTGCATAACCTCTTCGAGATCTTGTATTTCAGACTGAGGTGGGATTACACAGGACCCAAATCCTAAGGTGTTGGCCAGCTCTTAGCATTTGGAAAACTCTTCATTTATCGGTTGCTTTAAACTTGTCTCAAAGATTATCTTTTGCTAACCGTGCCTATTTGGAATGTCAAGTAATCTGGGAATTAAAGGATGATCTACGTATGAAATTAATTTTTAACTAGTAGTACAATATATTTGCTTTCTTAAGGGCAAGAGGATTATAGATGAAGAAGGCGTCGAAAGCATCAATGACATGTTTCACGAAAACGCGATGCTGCAAACGGAAAACAACAACCTGCGCGTTAGAATTAAAGCAATGCAAGAGACCATTGATGCTCTGAGAGCCAGGGTAACGCAGCTAATGAGTGACCAGGCCAACCAAGTGCTAGCCAGAGCAGGTACGCTCGGCGTGCGCAGTGCGGGAGCTGCTTGCGAAGTTATGAACTTAAATCGGTTGTGTTCTTGCTTCCTGGGTACCTTGGAATGAAGCTCTGCCCTTGGAGGGGATCGCCCCCATCTGATTACTTCCTCTGGTTTTGGAGACTTCTTTTCATTGAAATAATTTGGTACCCTGATTTGACCGTTCATTTAGGATGATGAACAACATGAAATGTGAAGTAATAGGTTTGGGTAGGAATTATTTGTACGTGGACTTAAATATTTTGGTTTGGATGAGGAGCTGGACACACGTGAGTGCATGTTGTCTGCTTTTCACTTCACAGAATAATCAGCCCGATTGTCTTGCCACGACCGCATTGTTCATTTTGTGCCCTGCTTGCCAGGTGACTCCTGATTTCACCGTACGTGTGTCGTTAAAAGGTGCTAATATCAAAGCCAAATGAAACAGAAGAATGTTCTTGTAATAATGCTGATCATGTGCCACAGAGGAACCAAAAATGCATCTGAAGGAGGACGTGTACTTTGCAGATTAGATAAAAGCTGAAGGCATAGCCCATATGACTGTTTCTCTTCTGGTGCCTTGTGCCTAGCAGCTGTAGTCAGATATTGCTACTTTTACCATCCTTTCTTAATCTTTCTCTTTCTCTCCCTCCCCCCCATCCTTCAAAGGAGAAGGAAATGAAGAAATCAGCAACATGATTCATAACTATATCAAGGAAATTGAAGATCTCAGGTATTTGCATAATACATATTTGAAGAATCTTTATTAAAAAATAATCATACAAAAGCTGTTTGCATGTAAATGCTTTAGCTGTTTTCCTGTGGGGGGATTGCTTTAGGACAGGGGTCTGTCAGCTTCTAAGGCTGTCTGAGTTAAAAGATGCAGCTGACAATGGGAATGAAAGAAGGACGTTGCCTAAATAACAAGGATGACTTTGCTGTTGTTGCATAAAGGACAGCAAAACTTGGAATGGTCTTTGCTTTGATACCTTCCTAATCTCCTATAGAAATGCTAGCACTGAGAAATTGCTTGTTACAATTTCAGTGTTTAAAAAAAAGCATCTGCTTTATTTTTAAATTAAAAAGCGTTCAATATTTTAGACAGTCTTCAGTTTCTTGGACATGTATCATTAAAAAAAAAACAAACAAACCCAAAACACAACCAACCAACAAAAAAACAACCCAAAAAACAACCAACCAAAGCCCCCAAATCTGTCCTATTTCCAGTTCGTGTTAAAGAGTTCTTGTGTAATGTGTGTATAGAGAGAGCACATCTAGGTATAGATCTGTACATCTATCTGTGGAGATGTTTATGCAGACACGTGTTCTGTCCAGGGTGTAAAATCCACGTGCCATATATATAACCACCCTCGCGTAAAACGGTCTGACAAGGATTTACCACACTTGTATCGTGCGCGACCTCGCCTCGGTGTGCAGTTCCTTTTTAAACTGAAGCTAGGGCCTTGCAGGTACAGATGCTGAAGATGCTTTGGCAATACTTGTGGTTCACCATCTGTAATTTATCTTCTTGTTTTTAAGAGCAAAATTATTAGAAAGCGAAGCGGTGAATGAAAATCTTCGACGCAACTTGTCGAGAGCTTCGGCGAGATCCACGTACTTCGGTGGACCTTCAGCCTTTTCTACTTCGGTGCTTTCCTCGGAGAAAGAGACAATGGAAATTCTAGATATGGCCAAGAAAGATCTAGAAAAGCTGAAAAAAAAGGAAAGGAAAAAGAAGAGGAGGTGGTGTATGAATTACGATGCTATTTGGTTTCTCTTGGGTAGTTAAGAGGTGTATTTTATTTTTTAATCATTGAGACTTAAATTCATTTGATGTTGCTGTGTGGGTTTGGATCCTAAACTGCAGTTCCTTCGAGCCCTTTTCCACGTTGAAGTTAGAGGGGTTTTTTGCCTTTTGCATCTTTTCTTCCAGGGAAGTATGCAGCATCTGTAGAGTGAATGAACGTGTCCGTGTAAGCTTGCCCAGGAAAGCCCAGGTGCTCTCCACAAGTCTTGCTATTTTAAATGGTTTTTGCTGAAATGCATCTGAAACTCAGCAGAAGCTTTAAACACAAATGATCAATATTATTTCTACTGTATATCAAAACTGAAACAACTTCTGAAGAAAAGATATTCCAAATGGCTGGGAATTTGTTGGTAGCTCTTGGAACGGCTTCTTTTGCTTTATCTTCTGCTTTTATGAATGTTTTAATTTGAGGTTTCCTAATTACCTGCAACATCATGACATCATGCTTTGCTGTTCTTGGCTGTCCAACTTCACCTACTAACGTGCTGGTAGCCCTGGGTACAAATGCCTGTTCAGACAGCAGTTAGTACAGCAGGGATCTCTTTGTGTACTCTGAGACTTTGATGCCATTAGAGATCTTTTCCTGGAAATTTTACACACTTCTATTTTTCTACTAATGGCCCTTCAGACCTCTGCAAGATGAGAGTAAAGCTAAAACAGTCTGAGTGAAACAGAGTAGATTTGAGTTGGTAATAGCTGCAGTTTGAGGTCCTGTATCTGTCAATCCATTTACCACGTAAACGTCTGATACACTGAGTAGGGAACACTCATTTTAATAACCAGATTCTTCTTCTGCATGTCATTTTTCAGGAAACTCTTAGGCTTTTCTGGCCATTTTGAGAGATTTCACTGTAGGAATTTGCAGGGAGGGTGGAAGTATTAAATAGAATCAGCAGAATGATCTGGCCTCTCTTCAGCCAAACATTCCAATATATTCTTTAGCCCTAAATGCAAGGGATTTGATTTTGTTCCAACCCATTTTAAAATGACACATGCAGTTAAATACATGCTTGGAGCCTTCAGTGTTAGGGTTGAGCCTGCGTGTTAGGTAGCAGACAGGACTGACTAGAAAACAGGAGTTACTAGACAAATTGAGTAATGTCTCAGCGTAGGAGATGATCACTTAAAAACATTTTCCCCTACATAAGAGTAGTAAAACACCTGGTGGTTTATTCTGTGGTGTGGGTTGGGTTTGGTTTTGTTCTGTTTTGCTTTCCTAAAAGAGGCTTCTGCACCCAGTCACACGGGATGACCAGGGCACCAGTCTTGTGAACGGGGTAGAATCACAGAGTCATTACAGTTGGAAATGACCAAGATCATCAAGTCCAACTGTCTGCTAATCATTACCATGATCACTGTGTCCTGCAGTGCCACATCTACACTGGTCTTTGAACACCTCCAGGGATGGTGACTCCACCCCCTCCCTGGGCAGCCTATTCCGAGGCCTCACCACTCCCTCAGTGAAGAAATTTTCCCTAATACCCAACCCAAACCTCCCCTGGGGCAGTTGAAGCCCATTTCATCTCGTCCTATCGCCAGTGACCTGGGAGAAGAGACCAACACCCTCCTCACTCCAACCTCCCTTCGGATAGTTGTAGAGAGCAGAGCTTAGTGGTCTGACCCAGAAGCAGGCACTACTTACCATAAACTATTCTGGAGATCCATTTTCCATCCTAGCTTCATAGAATTAGAGAATCATAGAAAAAAAATAAGTTGGAAGAGAGCTTTTGATGGTCCCACCTCCATCTTAACGTGGGTCTTGTGTTGTGTAGAATGGGATCGTACTCCTCAAAGTGCTGGTAAGGTTTGAATCTGTCTCCTGGCCCATTTACAGACTGCTTTGCAATGCATATTTCTAAATTTCTGAGGTGCACATGTTAGGAAAAAATGTCCTTGGAAGCTGAGGACTGTTGGAGTTCGGGGGATTATGCTCTCAGCCTGTCCTGGGTGCTATCTGTAGAGTGCTTCTGTCTAACGAAGGAAATGCAAAGTCTCTTCAGGATACATCACTGAATTTTTACTCCATCTGAGGGTTCAGGAATTGGCTGTGGGTATGCTCACGTGCTGCGAAGGGACAGTTTACCCCGCAGCTTAGGGTTTCTTTGCTCTAATTCTGTCTTCTACAGGCATTTAGCTGCTTTTACTGTACTATTTCTTTTCAGGGCTGCTGTTCTTTCAAAGTTCTCTAACGTTTCCCTATTAAAATGGGCTTGGGAAGCCTAGTCCCTAGTTCTGCCCCATCTGCTGCCTTGCTCCATATGTTTGTTTCCTGGTTATGGGTGGATAGGTGAAAGATGCATGATTTTAAATACGTGCAACTTACCTAAACTGTTGCGAGCTGGCCTGAAGAGCTAAGAGCCAGTTTGAGATTGAGCAGCAGGCATGTACTGCTATAAATCTGTAGACTTTACCAACCATCTGTCAAAGTTTCCCAGGAAGAGTTTGCTCAGCGGTGATGTTTTGGCTGCTGAAATACTGACGTGCTCGACTGGAGTGCCCCACAGTGGGACCTCCTTGGCAGAAGCACCGGAGCAAATCTCTCGTGTCCCTTTCAGTCTTTATTCAGCCTTACATAGCTGGTAACCTTTTTTGACTGTTGGCTTTGGACTTCCCTAACGTTTATGAAACTAAATTAGTGATAAAGTGACACGGAGGTCAGCGTGTTGGCTCCGAACAGATACCGAGGGAAGATGGCAGGCAGGATAAGGTGAAAAGGCAGCAAAAGCTCTTGCTCGTAATGGGAACATGAGGAATTTCAGCAGTGGAAAATTTAAGCCACCTCTATGCCCATAGAAATGCTGCAGGCAGTTCTTTGGTGATACACCCACATTTGTTCAAGAGGAAAAAGTACAAGTAAAAATACTAACGCTTTGTCCATCTCATTGCTTCCGAGGCATATTTTTTGGTTATTTTATCAAAAAATAACAAGCAATCATTAGCATGTTCTTTCTGAATCCCAGAGAATAAACTGCTGGTTTCTGCTTTTTATTTAAAAAAGCAACAAAACCCCAAACCAAAAAAGAAATGCAGTATGAAGAGTTCTCTGTGAATTATGGTCAGCATATATGATTCAGAATACTAGTGGTAAAAATTTCTTGTTGGTCCTTTACATTTCAGTGTGTTATCAGCATCTATAAAATCAGTGCATTGGGTTTTTTCCTGAGGTAGCCCTGAGGATGTAGAACTTGGAGTTAATGACCGTACTCCTTGCGATGTTTGGTATTTTACCTGCCAGTTTTCAATGGCAAAAGGGGAGAAAGCTTTTTCTAGAACTAAGAGGGGCTTTTTTCTTAAAAAAATCCATATTAGAAATCATGCTGCAAGTGAAATGTAGTCTCTACCTAAACCTCCTTCTTTACTGTAACTTGCATTTACAATTGTTGACGGCGACAGATGAACCTATAAATACTACACCTTTGTTTCCTATTTACTTTCCAACTATGCAAAATGTATTGTCTTTTTACTGCTTGTTGTCTCTTGACAGTATCTTTTAAAGTTTCATTTTAAACTCCACAAGCTCATATATCATTTTTTTTACCTTCTTATCACTCTTGCTTTTCACTGTCTGGTTTGTCCTTCATTGGCTTGGCCTTCCAATACTGTACCTCGTGCTTTTGAAGGCTACAGAAACTTGAGGAAAGCAGTCAAGAAGAAAGAAGGTTGGAATATTTCCCAGGTTTTTAATTACCTGTCATTTCAATTAACTGGTTGTCATAGATAAAAAGAAGTTGTGCAGATTCATAGGTACTTCAAGAGTAGTTCATTTGGCTTTTCAGAATTCTTTTTTGTGTGTGTGTTTTGACTTTCAGTAAGTGTTTTAACTAGAAACAAACCTCTCCTGTGGAATTGAGGTTGACTCTGGGATTGCACAGTGTGGAGCAAGTGTTTGTGGGGAGGTGGTGCTTTTGGGAGTTGCTATAAAGTTAAGTAGGTTTCTGTCTTGCATGACTCGTATGTGAATGAAAGGCAGGAGGAAGGTGCAGTAGCTTGCATGATATGGAATGCACAGCAGGCAGCATACAGCAATGATTATTGGGGTGTGGGAGATCAAGAGGGTCTTGGACCTTCACATCTTCGTGAAGGCTGCTGGGTTTTTTTAGCAAGCACGTGACTAAAGCCTTGCCCATTCCTTCTGTTCAGTTTCAGCCACAGCAGCAGATAAAGTAGTTAGTTAGTCGTAGAAAGCGGTTAAGCTGCTGCTCTAAAAAGAGAAATACACTGTCACTAAGAATGAAAGTAAAGGAGCTTTTATTTTTCAGCTCTCTGCCTTGATCCAAACCCCCCACACTGAATGCACGCAGATGATGTTGAATCCCCAGCTCAGTAGCACACAAATGAAGCAGTAGAGTTCTGCTGGCTCTCCTTCCTCCTGTCTCCCCCTTGATCAGGCAGAACACAAACCCTCTGCAGTGGTGAGCTCTGTGCTGTGTCCCTCTGGGAGAGCAGCCGGGATTTGCCTCCATCTGTGTGAAGACTGTAGGTGTGTCACCACTTAGGATTTTCAAGCAACATAAACCAGAACGTGTTGAGGGCTGAGAGAGATGAGAATAGGTGGAAAAGTTTGTGTGGCCACCGTTCCCCATTTGGAGGGTTTGTTTCTGTACAAATCTGGTTGGGCTTTTTGCTTCCAGCCTCCCCAGCTGCTGGGTGGATTCAGGTGGCCCAAGCAAGAGCTTTCTGCCCTTCGCGTGGTCAGCTGTAGCTGGATGTGGTCGCACCGGTGATGAGTGAGGCAGAAGGGACCAGCTAGCACTGAACAGGCTAAAAAACCATAACGAACCAAAAATCCTGCGTGCAAAGAAGCACTGTGTTACTTAGCTAGAGCTCTGCTTGAAAGGTGGCTTTTAGGTGTCACTTGCAAAACGAGGGTCTCAAATGTACAGAACACTTCTTGCTACTGCACCAAGCATGGGATTTGTCCCAGAGTTAGACCTTGAGTCTGCTGTCAGTGGAGGAATGTGTGCTTTTCTAGTTATCCTGCCTGGTTAGTGAAAGCACATAACTTGCCAAACTTTTATGCAGCTGGATTCCACATTACTCAGTCGTAAGCACTAAGTGGTTTCCCTATTGCCCCCTGTGGTGCCTGGCCCTGTCCTGTTGTAATTCCCACCTATCTGGGATTGCAGGAGCCTTGCACACGTAGCACTGGGACTGACATTTAGTCCGTGACAGTTTGCAAAGTGCCATTGGTTTTTGAATTCTCCTTTTGCATTTGAGATCTCAAATGTGCACGTAAAACCATTAAAACTCATCCTAACGTCTGATACACCAAACCTTTAAAACAAAACCAAAACAACTTTGCTGTAATTCTCACAAGCCTTCACTACACCTCAAGTTGCCAAGAGAGGAAAGAATATAGAGATACGTGAGTTTTAAGTAAGTTTTGAACCATAGTCTGAAAAACAAAAGCATGGCAATATCAGAAAATGTACTCTGAATAGTAGGAAAAGGTTTAATTTTGAGACAAAACGGTCCCATTGCAAAAGTTCAGTATTCCTCAACTCCTTTCTGATGTTGTATCGGTGCCTATTTTGAGCTTACCCTTGATGTCAGGGCAGCTAACTGATAAGAAGAGTAGCTATCAGATGATAAATTAAGATAGTGCTGAAGGCCTATCCACAGACTTTCAGACAATGGCAAGCACAGTAGGCTCTGTTGCAGCTTGAGAGAGTAGTAATGCCCGTAATGTATGTTGTACCTGCACACAAAGTTCTTCGTTTTGTGACGACTGTTCTGGGTGCGCTGCAACTTCCACACACAATGAGTGCTGCTGTGTTCTGGGACGGTGCCAATTCTGGCTGTCCCCGGGGTGCTGCTCGCCCTAAACCGATGTGCTAATCGTTCCTATTATTTTACAAGCTAATAGTAAGAGAAATTAAGCCTTATTTTCTTATCTGTGAGATTATTTTGTTATCTGCGAGAGTTTGGAAGTTGTGTTTGCCCACGTTCAACACCTGCACCTTTGTCTAACTACACTTTGGTTTTCATCTTTACGTAGAATTGCAACTTAATGGTTTGGGGGATGGGGAGCACGTGACTTCAGTTTGTGAATATTTTGTGTCTGTGCCTCTCCTGCCAGTGTTAAAGAGGATAACACAGATAACGAGCAGGAGAAGAGAGATGAAAAAGGCACTTCAGAGAGAGAGAACAATGAACTGGAAGCAGTAAGTACTTACAATACTCGGTTTATTTGTTCATTGCCCGCTGTAAACATTTGTAAGGTTATAGAGAGGACATTAGGAATGGGTCACGTGAAGGCTGTGGCGTGTCAGTGATTGACATCCCCACGAGCGACTGGAGCATGGAAAAGTGTAGATGTGCTTCAGCATCTTTCCATTTTGCATGCTTTGTAGGAGGAAATTCAGGAAGTAAGCGATCGTGAGGATGAAGAGGAGGAAGATGATGAGGATGAAGATGACATGGAAGTTGTCGAAAGCTCAGATGAGTCCGATTCTGACTCTGATGAAAAAGGTGATGATGTCAGTGCAACCTTCTGTAAAATTCTGCAGATACTATCTGACACTTCTTGGGTTTTCGGTGGGCAAGGTAGCACGGTGTCAGCCCCCTGGCTGTAACTCTCGATCCATCGTAGGTCCGGTGAGTTCTTTCTTTGGTTGTGTTGCTAAAACAGGTAGGAGGCTGCTGATCAAGCATCCTTGTACTGGCTTTAAAATGGACCAGCGGCTATCACGTGTTGGGCAACACATTTCTTTCTCTGTTAGAGTGTCCAAAGTGTAAGGTTTAAGTACTGGCTTCTTTTCATGTCTCAGGACTAATCACCAAGGTAGTAACTCCCGTTTGGTTAATGTGGAAACAGGTAGAATTTAATTCTGAAAGGCTGGAAGTACATCAGCATTCCTTACTTTTGTGAGGCATGCAAGTTAGGGCTGCTAGAGTCAAAGGCAGCGTCACCACCACTCTGTTCTGTGAGTCAGGCCAAGCAGGCAAACCAAGCAGAGGATCATCAAGGTTGGAAAAGACCTCCAGGATCATCAAGTCCAACCTTGTACCCAACACTTCCACGGTCACTAGACCACGCTCTGAAGTGCCACATCTACTCGCTTTCTGAATACCTCCAAGTCTGGTTCCTTCTTGTTCGAGAGTCATACAAACCATTGGCAGGAGATGCAGAACCTGAAAAAAACCCACATAAATCCTCAGCTAACACCTTTATTCTGGAGCATGTAATCTTAAGCCAAAAAAAGGACTAAAGCAATTAAACTTTTATAAACTTGTGGGTTCTATGAACATGTGAGTTAGTCCCTTTTCCTTAGCTTTTCCTCCAACTTTTCTTACTCCATTCACCAGTCATGGAAGTGGAATGGTGAATGAAATAAGAAAAGTAGGAGGAAAAAGTAAGGAAAAGGGACTAACTCTCTTCTTGGAATTTTGGCTGTACCTTTCTAAGAGCCAGAGGAGGGAAAGCTTGTCCTTGCAGCCTGCCAGCAGTTTCATAACCTGCTGGGTTTATGGATGACAGCCCGAGGTGTGACTGAAGTCTTCTGGCCTTTTATATGGGGAAGGACAGATTGCTGATGTGGAGATGAAATACCAGTAATTACAACACAAGGGCAACTGTGGTCCAGTGAGACACATCTTTCCCTGCCTCTTTCACAGCTGGACGATGGAGAGTGTTTAAGGGGGAGACTTTATCACAAATTGCTGATGACAGTTTCGCTTGCGGCACCGTGCTTTGTGGTGAATTCTCCTGTGCACAGCTCACGTGGCGGGAAATGACAGTAACGTTGGGGTGGCACTTGTCTAGATTTCTGTGATCCTCACTGTCACTTTAACAGAAGCCTTGGTTTTTAATTACTGAAATCTTTTTCTTTTAGAAAACTATCAGGCTGACTTGGCAAATATCACCTGTGAAATAGCCATTAAGCAGAAACTGATAGATGAGCTAGAGAACAGCCAGAGGAGGTTGCAAACACTGAAAAAACAATATGAAGAGAAACTGATGATGCTACAACATAAAATTCGAGACACTCAGCTTGAAAGAGATCAGGTTCTGCAAAACTTGGGTAAGAAGTAAAGAAAAATCATTTAAATACAGATGTTGTGCAAAATTAAGCTATTGAAGTTGAGTTGTTTGCTACTTCCCCCACTTCCTTTTTCAAATGAGAGGAGAGATTTCAGAGACTAGAAGTAGGTTTGTACCCACGATGCCAGTCAATCCTCGTTCTCTCAGTTTCTACCAGACCAGAGAGAAACGTTTCAAACGGCTGCCGTTACCGACAGCGGGTTTGGTCGAGCAAACATTTTCGGTTTTCAGGAGCTCCCCTTTTAACGTAATGCTTGAGATGGCTACTGAGTTAAAAGTTCCTTCCTCGCTCCTCCCTCCCTTCCTCCTTTTGATTTGCATAAAATATAAGAACGAGGATCAGTGGCCTTTCAGAAATGTTTTACTCGCCAGACTTTTGCATCTGTAGTAGTACTGAGGTCAAAAACTAACTCTGAATCCAAGTTCTAAGCCACAAATAGTTGGGAGAGTAATGGCAGCAGTGTTATTATTTCTTTCTTTTTTAAAATACACTCTCTATGCTGTCTGGTTATAGACGTGCTGGGCTTTTGCCATTCCCTTATCCTTCCTTCGGCTTTCCCTTTCGATCGGTGCCAGAAAAGGGATGCTCGGCTTGGTGGCTCTTGGGGCTCTTCTGATCTTGTACGCGTGTGTGTGAGCAAGTGTGCGTGGATCTGTCTCCACGGGCTCAAATACTTCCTGTCTAGTGCACAGAAATCAGGAGGAAAGTGTTAATACTTGATCTCTGGTCCAAGAGTGGAAAGTCTGAAGCAGTGCACGTGACAGGAGCTAGAGACAAACTGAGTTTTTCAAAGCTGTTGCAGCTGATACTAAAAGCAGGAGCAGCAGTCATCTGCCGTGACGGGAGAAGTGCAAATGTCCTGAACAACATCAGATTAAGAATTGCCTTTTGCTCTAGGTTCCGTGGAGACCTATTCAGAAGAAAAGGCAAAAAAAATCAAGTCAGAATATGAAAAGAAACTCCAAGCCATGAATAAAGAGCTGCAGAGACTTCAAACAGCCCAAAAGGAACATGCGCGATTGCTTAAAAATCAGTCTCAATATGAAAAACAACTCAAGAAATTGCAGCAGGAGGTGACAGAGATGAAGAAAACCAAGGTATTTTTCAGTACAGTGAAATGTTGTCTGATGAGGGCTTGCTGAAAAATGGGTTGAAATCTCCTCTGCATTTATCTACCAGATAACTCTGTTCTTGCTGTCGGCCGCCCCAAAGGCTGAAAACAGAAGAGATGTGGAGACTCTGAAGATGGGAATGTTATTCCTGAGGGAGAGGGGTGGCTTTTAGGTTTAATGATCAGAAGTTACGCTATAAAAGATGGAGAAGCTCGTACGGCTTATGAGCTGTTACTCAGCACTCAGTGAGGAGGACAGATAGATGGAGGATGTGAAATTGCTAAAAGCATGTAATGTAGGGGAAGATGGCAATCTGGAAAAGAAACTGAGTGGGGAGAACAGCACTTCAGTGTCAACAGCTTTTCTAAGTGATGACCTCTTTACAGGTTCGCCTGATGAAACAAATGAAAGAAGAGCAGGAGAAAGCTCGAATGACTGAATCCAGAAGAAACAGAGAGATTGCACAGCTTAAAAAGGAGCAGCGCAAGCGAGAGGTGATTTGATAAATCAAGCCTTCCTTTGGAATAAGCATCTGTCACTCTAGAGTGCATTTCCCTGCAGGCACGCACCATGTGCGTGTGTATTCGGTGAGGAAGGCACGTGCCTGTGTAATTCCACCCATCACAATGGGTGCCATTTGATTTCTAGGGTAGCTCGTTTCCTAGCTTTGGGTAAAAAGTCCAACAGGAACATACTCAACAAGCCTTCATTTTATCAGCATTGTTCTGTTAGAGAATCTTCACAAGGCTCTTGCTACTGCCTTGTTGCGGGCAAGTATTGTTTTCTGATAGAGAATGGATACAGTGGAACACTTCATTCCACACTAGAAAGAGTGAGAAACAATTGTGACTTGACTGCTTCACGTCACAAGTTTTGCAAACTTACAGTAGTGTGGAAACGTCCTTTTTTATTATTATCATTTTTCCTATACGATGCTGGATAATTGAAACTACCATGTACTGCTTGTGTTTTTTCACAGCATCAACTCAAGCTTCTGGAAGCTCAAAAAAGAAATCAAGAAGTTATCTTACGTCGCAAAACTGAAGAGGTATCGTGGTAAAACAGTAATGTGTCTTTGAAAGCAGAATGGTACTGTACTGCTGTAACTTCGAGCACGCTTTGGGGGAAGAGCTAATCGTGTCTGCTCTCTGTCTCAGGTGACAGCCCTTCGTCGGCAAGTAAGGCCCCTGTCTGATAAAGTGGCAGGAAAAGTAAGTCGGAAGCTGAGCCTGCCTGACCATCCTATCCAGGAAGCAAGCTCCAGCTCGTCAGTGGAGCATGATGGCTCGAGAGCAGCAGCGCAGCAGAAGATGCGAATTCCCGTTGCAAGGGTTCAGGCGTTATCTGTAACCGCAACAAACGGAACGGGGTAAGGACTAAAACTGTTCAGGACCCTTCAGGAGACTGAAAAAGGCATGGGCTTCCTAGGAGATGATTGGGTGTTCTACATTGCAGTACTTGCTTCTCAGACTCGCGTAACGCTCCTAAAATGGGCATTTTGTTGTTATCAAATCAGTTTGAATTCTGTGGCTTTCAGACGGCGTGGAATAACTTCAAAAGGCATTAGAGAACAGGCTGCATTAAGAAACCCTGACACTTCAAATCCTCTTAAACTGCTGTTAACTGCCCTTTGCGGTCCAGTGCCTGCAGCGTTCTTAAGTACAAAGAAAAACTTGTTTGAAAACACCTTTTAATGTATTAGTTTTATTGGTCATCTTCCACTGCGATTTGAAGCAGATCCCCTTGCTCAACAGGGAGCTCTTCGGTGGCATTTGCCTTCAGATGCCAGAGTTTGATCCCTGCTTTTCCAGTGCAGTGATGTTCAGGGCTGAATGCAGGCAGCTGCAGTGAAAAACTGCAAGAAATCCTGCAGGGAATTTGTATTTGTCCACAAACAATATTCTGAGCAGATCATTTCCCTGTTCAGCTGTGTAATTGCTGCAGACTCAGCTGTGTGTTTGCCTTGGCTTTGTCACAGAAAGAAGTACCAGCGGAAAGCAGTGACAAGCAGAGTTTACTCCTCAAAGGCAGCCAGGATGAAGTGGCAGTTACTTGAGCGCAGAGTGACGGATATCATTATGCAGAAGATGACCATTTCCAACATGGAGGCAGATATGAACAGGTTACTAACGGTGGGTGATCTGCTAGTCACAGTTGGCTGTGCCATCATCTGAAACAGAGAGCAAGCAGCGTGTTTGCATTTGCTGGAAATGAATGGTGATGAGGGTGACATAGGCAGGGTGGCTTGGAATCCATTGCACTCAATGATGACGCTCTTATCAGCTCCAATAAGTATTTGGAACAGGGGATTGCTGTGCTTAGTAATAAAAAAAGCTCGTTAATGGGATGGTGTGCAAATATATAAATGTGCTCAGCTGTATAACTGTCCTGTAGAAATCATGATGTGTTAGTTAAAGCATAATGAGGGAAGGAAAACTACAGAAAGGCACTTAAATGGCCCAAGTGTTTACTCATTCCTTTTGATGTAATATTCTGTCTTCTGGGAAAGTAGCAACGTGAAGAACTTACGAAAAGAAGGGAAAAACTGTCAAAGAAAAGGGAGAAGCTCGTCAAGGATGGAGGTGGGAGCGAAGTAGATAGGAATGTCCAAAATATAAATGAGGAGATGGAATCCCTGACTGCGAATATCGACTACATCAACGACAGCATTTCTGACTGCCAAGCAAACATTATGCAAATGGAGGAGGCAAAGGTAGGTCAAATCATAAAGCAGAAATGGTAACAGGGAGCAAAGAAAAAACTGTGTTAGCCTCGAAAGTGTTCTCATTTCAAAATGAACTCTGTTTTGGCTGTACAACTATTGAAGCAGGGAGTGAAAATTGGTGAAAACTTGGATGAAGTTTGAAATTAAGAGTGCTTCACCAACTGAGCTTCCAGATCTGAGTTTTGATGTCAATAGTGTAATGCAAGTTAAGATTGCAAAGCATTTAAATGTCAAAGCTCATGCTTTATATTCTGCTGGCATTGCATTAATATAATTCTTGGGACTAGCAGCCTGTACCATCTTCCTGCATTTGCTGATACTCTTCTGCTCACTTGTACTGGTTCTGGGTACTTCAAATATATTTAAATATTTTTGTATGGGAGAACTTTCCTAAGTTCTTTATATTGCATTTTACTATCATCAAACAATGGCTTTCTGTGGCTCTTTCAAGCCAAGTTGCTTGTTTAGCATTGGTGTTTTCAGATAGTAATTTAGTAAAAGGAGATTGGAGCAATTAGAACGGTACTGCAAGCAGTGAAATCCAAACATCAAAACTCTCCTAATCCACATCATACCTTACATAATCTAGCAGAAAGAATCCAGCACATACAACCTCCGTGCTCTCTTGACACATGGGAGGATGAAGGCTGAACTGTAACATTTATCAGGAGTTCTATAAGGCAGTGTTTGTGTTCCCCTCTCCCACCGTGGGCTTTAACACACGGTACATCACCAGCAGCTTCTGCTTGACTTGAATTTTGGACAGCATGGTACAAGGCTGTAGGACTTTACTGGTTAAGTAGTACTGAACACAACTAGCTTTGTTATTTGTAAGAGTACCAGAGCACTTAATACTTAGAAAGTTTGGAATCAAAATGAGGAAAAGACTGGGGGGGAGAAATCTTCTAATGCACGAAGGCTGAAGAGATTGCAGAAATGCAGTGATTTCTGCAACCCTGGGGACTCCCTTAGCTTATAGAAAGGAGCAGTCAGAGTTGGAGTTACCCAACTGCTTTCTAATCAGAAAGAAACTGAAGCACTGGAGGAGACTGGGAAGGCTGCCAGGTCTGTGTTGTAGGGTTTTTGGGGGGATAGTTTTGAAAAGGTATCTTTCAAGCATGGTTTAGAGATAGCAAGGGCATAAATCAGGGGATATTGCAGCACCTTCACCGTTTCTGTTTCCTAGGATTACTGTAAGGATTATTACCAAAAAAAAATGCATTTTGCACAATCTGACAGTTTTCTTCTTGCATGCACAGGAAGAAGGAGAGACCTTGGATGTAACAGCAGTGATTAATGCTTGCACTTTAACAGAAGCTCGATATTTGCTCGATCACTTCCTCACAATGGGTATCAATAAGGTAATGTATTCAGTGCCAGGACTCTGCCATGTATCAGGAGCAGAGCTGTGCTGACACTCACCAGTGTGTGTTAGACAGAGGAAAGCTGGTCAATGCTACTGAGTCGTGCTGGCTGGTTCTCTATTTCCTTAAAAACAGCTCTTGAGAAAATGTGTCTTTAAGGTATGTGTTGATGCATGGCCTACTGTAGTCAGACTTCTACTTCTGAGTAGAGAAATGGGGGCTTTTTCTGAAAGCCTTGAGGATTAATGGTCTCGAGATGAGTATTTGGTGGTTTATAAGCCTATGTACACCTGCATCGTGTGCTCTTGCTGCTGCTTTTATTTCTGTTTGGAGACCACAATCCCTGCAACTGAATCAAATGAAATAGTTCAAGGCTACTGAAATGGGTGTTGGGTCCCACCCACCAATTCTCTGTTCTTTGTTTGCGTTATGGAAATATCACTGTGGAGGTAACAAAAAAAAGTTCAGTTTTAATTAAAA
>JANHFX010018803.1:0-21930 GCA_027560015.1 Chloroceryle amazona | reverse complement strand
CCAATTCTCTGTTCTTTGTTTGCGTTATGGAAATATCACTGTGGAGGTAACAAAAAAAAGTTCAGTTTTAATTAAAAAGTAAAAATAATCAAAATTCCCCCAGTCACATTGGCTTCTGCAAATTACAGCCTTGATTTTTTTCAGTCCTTGGGTGGGTTGAATGGATGCCTGATTACTTGCAGCAGACTTTACACGAAAAAAGTGCCTCCGACTCACTCATTTAACAGTCTCTCCTTGTGATAAAATGATGATGTTTCTTCATTTTCTGATAAGTAATTATTGCGTGGAAAAATGGGAGGAATGTTGTCTGGCAAAATCTGTCATGCCTGCTGTCGCTTCTTTCCACACGCAAAGTGTGCCTATTGATACCTTGGTTTAGTTTATGATAAAGAATCTAATGTCTAAGTCCATGGTACTACACTGTTTTTTCCTCAAGCTAAATCCTCTGTTGATGTACAAGTCTTTGAGAGGCTATGTTGTTGTACCTTCATTTTTCCATACTCTTTCTTCTCTTCAGAAACCATTTGCTCTAAATTTCCTTGGCTACATTTCCTACAATTCAAAAAAATCCCCCTAATCCATGAATTTAGTGAAGCTCCCTTAGAATGGACTAGATGCCACTAGATGCATATTGGCAAGGCAGAGCCCGAGGAATGCCAGTCAAATAATGATTAATGAGGCTCTAAAAGATAACTAAAAAAATGCCTTTAGTTGACAGTTGATCTTTAGAGTGTGAGAGGAAGGCTACAGGGTACACATTGGTGCTGTTGTTTTTAAAGACTTTTGATCATTTCATAACAAAAGTGTTGTGATTAAAACTTTTTTCTCTTTTCCTCCTTTTTTTTTCTTCCCCCTCTTTTCCTCCTTTTTTTTTTCCCCCCTCTTTTCCTCCTTTTTTTTTCCCCCCCTCTTTTCCTCCCTTTTTTTTTTCCCCCTCTTTTCCTCCTAGGGTCTCCAAGCAGCCCAGAAGGAAGCCCAGATCAAAGTTCTCGAGGGACGCCTTAAGCAAACAGAAATTACTAGTGCTACTCAGAACCAGCTGCTGTTTCATATGCTAAAAGAAAAAGCGGAGTTAAATCCCGAACTCGATGCTTTGCTGGGTCATGCTTTGCAAGGTAATTTTGCCATCTTGTATTCTATAGTCAGCTGCACGTCATGTTTGCCTCCCATGCATGCTGTACTGGGCGTTCTAGGCTGTTTCTTTTTTGAATAGATGCTGTATTTTAACATCCTCAGCGTATTTCACAATCGATGTGCATGTCTGTCATTTGTAAGTATATCCCCTCAGCGGTGAATTGTAGGAAATAAAGAAGGGTGGTTTTATTCCTTAAAAAAATTAAATAATCTGCTTGTTATTTTTAAAAAAAATACTATGTAGTTGCAATTTGGTGTGACCTGAACTTCTGAACATGCAATCCTAAATGTTAGTGATTCTGCAAGTGGCACCATCCGTCTGTTACGGCATCTATTCTGCTTCTGGGGAGATGATGTTAAGAAAAACTTAGAACAAGTTCAGGTACTTTTGTGTTTTCTTTTTGATAAATGGATAAGTTTTGATTGGCGTGTTGCTTTTGTTTCCTTGTTGCTGTTATTTACACAGACCTAGATAGCATACCGTTGGGTAAGTATGTTTAGCTTTCTGTGTACTGTACAGCTGCATGACTTACTAATTCATTCACGTTCACTAACTGGTGCATCTTAGAACTCGTGAGTGTGTGAAGTTTGCATGAACTATTCTGTGAGTGTGCTCAGTATCAGGAGCTTACGGAGCATCTCTTCCTCTCTGAAGCCACTCATCGCCCTCGTGTTAGTGAGGACTGTCTGATGAGTCGACGCAGTAAGCAGAGCTGTATTTCAAACTTATGACTTGCTGCTTATGAACCTGTAGTATGTTTGGATTACAGAAAGCTATTTCTTGGTGTACTACTGCTGTAGTTGTAATAAACTGCTCATCTTTTTAGGTCTGAAAAAAAAGTCATTTTTAACATGCAGGTCATTGTTAACCTTTAGCAGATAGCTCATTTTGTCATGGAAATATTGTACAGAATGCAGGTGTTATTTCACTCTTTTCAACTGGGTTTAATTACTGACCTCACTGATTTTGAGGACAGGACTCTCTATTGCTGTTGCTTTAAAATGTTTCCCAAACAAATTACGCTTGTTTTCACCGCTCCCTTGCTTCTAGCCGTAAAACTGGCCGTGTTTGAAACTTGAAAGGAATCTTCCTGATGTCAGTAACAATTCCTTTTACAATGTCTTATGTTACTTCTAATCCCATTATGCTGTCTTGTGCTACTTTGCATAGGCATCTGAAACATTTCAGAACCACGAGGCTGCCTGAAAGCCGTAGATGATCCTCTAGTGTAAGCTGCTTGGCCAGCTTCCCTACGGGTCCCTCGGAAGATCTGCCAGGGCACCTGGTTGCATACAGCCAGTATTTATTCAGGAGCCTCAGTGGTCGTTGATATCATAATGCATCTGAAATAGACCCTTAACCTGGGTGTGTTCCCCCCGTGGGAGTGAGACCAGTGTTTTGCTGGCCGGGAAGTTGGCACTGCATGTTCTTCAGCTGCAGACAGGCTTTTACTTGTTAACAGCATCTGGAGCAGGGAAAAGAGGTTTGTTAAACCCCTTGAAACAGCTCTATTCTCAATAGTTTTGTAGAGTCTATCTCATGAAAGAAGCTTTTTAACACTTTGCAAACCTGGACTGGGGTGTTTAAAACCCCTGAGCCGCTCGGAACTACGCTAACACCCACTGTGAAGTTTCCTGCTGGCTGAAGGTGCTGCTGGAATGTCAGCCCACACTGAAATCCAAGCTGTTGATAGCCACTGGAGATCCACAAACGCAGACTAAACCTTTTATGCTGCAGGCACTTCAGGCACTGTTGTAGTGAGGCTTTGAGGCCGAGACCCTTCCAGGGAGCCCCTGAACCAACAACCTGACACAATTCCCAGGTGTGGGAGTGGGGGTGGCAGCAGATCCTGAGACCAGTTCATTCAGGCTGCCTGACATCTCGATGGCAGTACCCAGCCAGCCCCATCCCAAGCAGAGGTGTTGCACTTCCAGGGTGCTTGGGAACCATTCCTCTGCTGCCTGCTTTCAGCTCTGCTATCTTCGAAGCTCTTACCATTTGAACACGCTGGGCTTGAAGCAGTTTGGGTGTTCCACGGTGTAGTTGTGCTCCTGTGTTCAGGGGTAGACTTAAGGGTTCAGTCTGCAGTAAAGCACATCGCAGGCTCGGCTTTGAGACCTTAGATGGGTTTTGAATGCACACCTGCCTGTGTGTGAATGATCCAGCTGGCATTTGCTATCCCTGCTCTTGTGAGGAGTTAACATGACCACAAAGTTGAGTGCTGAAGTGCTGCTGGAGCGACTTCTTTCTGAAGAATTGTAGGAGCTGCTTTTCCTTTCTACCTGTGACATCTGGATGTGCCTCAGCCATGTCTGTGCTGGTCCAATACGATCCCCCCTGGCTGAGCTGTGCCGCCGTACGGCATTGTACGGGTGCTGTCCACCTGTGTCTGCATCAGGATGCAGACAACGCGTCAGAAAAGCTCTCCACTGTTCTTCCATCACTGGTTTATTAGCAGCCAGCTCAGCTGCTCCTCACAGGCTGTACTGCCTTTACTAACTTCATTGCCATTTCCTCTCTTCTTGCAGAATCTTGCTCTTCTGGCTCTTGTTGATTTTTGTTGTTTCCGTGTGCTGGTTTCTACCTGGGGGCTTTGTGCAGTCTTCCTGTGCTGAACTGCAACCTGGAGAAAAATATCTGTACGTGTCAGGTCACGTGAATGTGAGCCTACAAACACAATCCCATCTTTTGTGGCTATCCCACACTTCCTGCTTTGGTGCCTGTAAAAGATGATTGCAAGCTCTTTGGGATGAAATAACATCACCCTAATATGAATTGTATATTTAAAAAAAGCCCAGACAAACCAAAAAGAAGCATTTGTTTTATTAATGCTGCCTTTGTTCCTTGCTAGAAGGAACAGTACTGCAGCTCCCCTCTTCTGTAGAAGACCTAGCCTGTATAGAAAAGGCTTCCCGTGGGCTCATATCCAGGATGGAACAAACCAGAAAGCTCCCAGTGCAATTCCCGTGATCCTGCTTTCTCTTTCTAAGGCTGGTGTATTTCTGGTAATTCACGTTACGTTGTGAGAACCAATGCAGCAGTGCAGCACCTCTGGGGTGCATCGGTGGTGTTGCTGCTGGATTGGTGTATGGGTTTGGCCTTTTCAAGAACATTTCCAGATGTAGCATACAGAAGGAGGCGGAATTTTCCTTTTTCCTCCGTTCACTCTCTGAATTCAGCTGCAGACTGTGTATCTTTCCTTCCCGTCTCTGAAACGTGACCTTGCACTGACCCTACGCTGACACAACCGCACTTTAATACGGGTACCAACTATGTTGGCTCTGTGATTACAAACAGTATCTGCTTTCTGGCAGAAATTAAGTAGATAAAGCATCTCTAACAATAGAGAGATGTAGTGGAATACCATTAGAAGATGATTTTCACCCTTAAAATTTCTTGATGACCTTAAAAAATATGGGGACTTTGCAGGTATATATTACCTATGTCCTTAAACTATACTTAAAAAGGATTATTAGAGTGGCATGCAAACGAGGGGATTTGGTTTCCCTACGGCTTGGAGCTGATTGTACCCGTGCCCCGGGCTGGTGGTCTGAGCTTCCCGTTTGGCACGGTTTGCATGCAGACGTGTCCATGTCTGATGTTTGGCAGTGTTAGCATGCCACACGCACGCTGGTCTTGTCTTTCGTGGGCAGGTTTGTGTACCCAGCTCACTTCAGGAGCGTTTCTACTGAACAGCTTCGTTTTACCATTAACTTCAACACGATGAATCCCTTTCCAGGAAGCTGTTCTATAGCATTAAACGGTGGCATCATCCTGTTATCCTGCTTTGAGACCGATGATGTGCTTCCCTCTTGTCAGCCCGAATGGTGCCCTTCTAGACTGAGGCTGGGCCTCAGCTCACCAGCAAGAAGATAACAAACAAAAGAGGAGGGAGAGACATCCTTACTGCCCATTGGTTTTCATCCTGTCACTTCTGTGTCTTGCAGTTAATTTCCTTTGCTTTATATTCTTTCTTCCAGATGTCCTTCTAGACTTTTTCTGGTTTTCTGTCATCCCTGTTGCTCCGGTACAATAAATAGAAGACCCCGTTTGGCACAGTATGCCTAGGTGTATGATTTACTTAGATTGTATGAAAAAACTTCGTTTAGATACCAGGAAAATTCAGTGGGCATTAGCTAGCAAATAAGGTATTTTAAAAACCCCTGCCTTTCATATGCTGTTCATCTACATTTGACATTGTCTGAGCTGGTTTTAGTGCACTTCGTGCGTGCCCTGTTGCAGATGGACAGACTAACGTTGTGCTTTTGGAAATTTTCTAGAGAATTTGGAGGATAGTACTGATGAGGATGCCCCCTTGCATAGTCCTGGTACAGAAGGAAGGTGAGCAATCTCTGTTACAGGTAACTGGGTCTGTTTCTAGAACAATTACTGTTCGTAGCGCATTGTGTATCCCCTAGAAGATGCCTCTGGCATTGTTCCCCTTCACTTTGCCCACCATTTCAGTAGAAAGAAGCATCCAATAAAGACACATTCTGCAAAAATGACTGTTTTCTTCCTAACTCTGGTGCAATTTTTCTTTTAGTTCGTTATCTTCAGATCTTTTGAAGCTTTGTGGTGAAGTCAAACCCAAAAGCAAGGTAGGCTGTAAAAATGTAAATGTAAAAACCAATTCATGCTCTAATGGCACCTTCTCAGGAAGGCTCTTGCTTTGCTCTAGAGACATTAATGAATGAAGGCAAGTAAAAGGTGACCTGATGTTCACATGATTTGTATGCAATATGCTTTTGAGTGGTACTCTGCTCTGAGAAGCAATGATAAAATTGTACTTTCTCAATATTTCATCGTTGAATTTGTAGTTTCCAAATGATCTATGTCCTTTCAGTTACTAGCTCTACAAACTGCAGTGCATCTGCAGTTTAGTACTAGCCTGCAGTTTAATGTTCGTGCCAGAGGGAGCTGTGAATATGCTTTTTGTTTGCCATCTCCTTCTGTGATCATAGAAAGTAAACAGTTTGTAAAATACAGGTTTGACCTCCAGGCTCTTAATTGCAGTTGGCATTGGAGGAAGATCTCTAGGCTGGCTGTAATATTAATGGCAGTGTAATAAATATTAATGGCAGTGGGGACTGGAATTGTGTGCACTGATTGCAGTTTTTCCTCATGAGCTCCCAGAAGCATAAACTGAGATTGAAAAGTCAAGTTTAACCTCGGTTCTTCTAACTGCAGTTGGCTTTGGAGAAACTTCTCTAGGTTGGCTGTTAGGTTCCGGTAGTGTTCACTGGTGGACAGATCTTTGGGCAGGTAAACTGAGCGACTGAAAGGACAGCCATGGAAACCAGTTGTCCAATCAGTGTTCCATGCTCTTGAATTTGACCAGCCTCCTCTGAGACACTGCCAAAGAGTAGCAGTGTTTAGTTGCCAAAAGTAGTTGCCAGCTGAGTCAAGGTAGAGGCAAACGACCAGTTAATGATAAGCTTCAGTGTAGCGCTCCTGAGGTACCATAAGATGTTTGTTGTAGCTTGGTTTTTGTTTTGTCTGTCTCCAGGCCCGCCGGAGGACCACCACTCAGATGGAATTGCTGTATGCAGACAGCAGTGACTTAGTGTCTGATGCTAGTGCTGCAGACTCTGCTTCGGCTGGCCCTCTCGCATCACTCGCAGGAGCTCAAGAAAGTGGGATGGCTGCTGACACAAATGATACTGCTGCTAGGGACAGAGAGTTTATTCCCCCGCCATCTGGCTTACCTTCTAAGATAGGCAGCATGTAAGTTTGGCCACGCTGTACTAATTATCCTTTGCTTTTAAAAACAATGCATGTTGCCAATTCCTTGTAATCTATTATTTTAACCTTACAAAGGAGGTACTTGATAAATACTTGAAAAAATACTTGAAGCTTACTAAAAAAATACTGATAAAGCTCCTTTTCTACTCTCGCCATTCCAGAAAGTATAAATGCACTGTTGCAAGTAATGTGTTTCTCCCAGGAGATGTGAGTTCTGTTAAGTTGCTTGGTCATAGTGAAATTATCATAGCAGGGGGGAAAATCCACCTGGTACCCTGGATGCTTTGCTGTAGTGGTGCTACAGGAGATGCACGTTCTAGGGAGGCAGCGAGAATCTGCTTCGAGAGAAGAGCAGAGAGGTTGAAATAATCAAGCCCTCCAATCCCCAAACTCTGTATAACGTAGTAGGAGTAATCTGTTTATGGTCCTTAAATCTTTCTGTGCGTCACCCTGCGTGGACCATGCTTAAAATGAAGACATCTACATGAAGCTGAAAGAAACACGTTGGATACTGTGAATCCTCCCCAATCCTTTTTATTTGTGGGTTGCACATACCTGCACAACACTTTTGCTAATTGACAGTATTACTTGATGCCAAATAGAACTAAAATTATTATTTTTGTCTCTGTACTTGGGGGACAGCAGGTCTCCTTCACAGTCACTCTTTTTTTTTTTTACTTGCTCTTGCTGTTCTCTTTTTATCTACCAAGATCACTGTTGGCGTGAGCCTTTCACTGCTAGAGACCCTTTCCTTGGCTTTTTAGGTACTAGCTCCTCTACCACACAAACTCCTGTGTAAACTGAATGCTCTTGCCACGTTCAGTGGTACGGAAAAACCCCGTCCCAGAGCTATCTTCATGGTACAGGGTCTGGAATTAGGCACCTTTCACTGTCCATCTGTCCTACCTGCGTAATATTTTTACAGCAGTCTCTGTCTAATATACATTTGCAATTTGCATTATTTTCACTGTGTATTTCTAGCATGTGCTTGAGGTGGCAATCATGAACAGTAAAACACTGCTGACAGCAATCATTAACCCATGCTGATGGCTTCAGTGCATTTTGCAAGTAGAACCTGCTTGAAAAGAATGCTCTCGGGGGTGAGGATAGGTGAAGAAACCCACTTGTTTCAGCAGTTAGTGTGAGATCACTAGAGACTTTTGAAGCTTCAAGATGTAAAACATCAAGTATTATGACCTGGCATCCAAGACTCAGGTAATACCAACTTTTGCCTCACTCCACCTTCTAGAATGTATCCGTTTGACAGTGAGCCAGCAACGGGGCAGACCAGGATTTTCCAAAAGCTCTGTTCTGTGACCCAAAATGTGCATTGGCTGGCAGCCACGGAAATTAAGTCTCTATTTAGATACAAATTTAGGACTCTGCGTACGCACAAATTGCTCAGCTCTGGAAACCCTGCAGTTCTCTCAGATTTGTGGCGGTTCAGGGAGGTACCTAAATATACGTTGGCAAGGGTCAGTTTGGTTGGGATTCTCTTTACAAAGCTGGGTGGTGCTGCTGTTCTTTGCTCAACTCTTATGCAGCAGCCTCTTCTGAGTAGAATAGTTGTCTGTAGGTCTTGTGCCAGACGTACTCGGATACCTCGGATATCCTGGGAAATCTAAACTGGCACCAGAAGCTTGTAATTAGGTGTGTCTTGCTCCTCTTCATTTAGGTCATTGGACATCATACAGCTGGTTTTTACATCTGTGCTTAGGAAGCCCATGCCAGCGAGGTTGCTGCATTGTTACAACACCTGCAGTTCCAGGCTTTCAAAAAGAATTCATAGTATGATCGTGCTCTTTACACCTTCTTCCAAGGATGTGCCACTGCGGAGTTCAAGGTGGAAGGCTCAAGGGGCAGGCAGAGAGTAAGCGAGAGGCAGCTGACTCCGGGTCTGAGTGTGCAAGATGCTGGTGTGGGGTTTATTTCATCTGCTAGCTGCACAGCAGAGACAGAGGCAACCGTGGCAGCGTGGTAACCACCATGGTTTGGGTTACCAGCCATGGTTTGGGTTACCAGCCATGGTTTGGGTTACCAGCCATGGTTTGGGTTACCAGCCATGGCCATCCAAGTTCATCATCCTTGCTGAAAGATCTCTCTGTCGGGCCCATCGTAGGATTTGCCTTGTGACCCTAGGACTGTGGCCTTCCTAAATGCATACTAGCCCAGCACAAAGGGAGGGAGTGTGCCTTCCTCCCCCTCTTTATCTCCTTTGCAGAGAGTGCCTAGAGGTGAGGGAGCCCTGCAGAGAAATGGGTGCTCTGGCCTGGAGGAGAGAAACGAACCCACCTTCCCCTTCTTTTTGTGTAGTTGAGCTGCTAGGCTTCTGTGCAAGACCAGACAGGTGGTCACTTGTCCTTTTCCTGGCTCTTGAAGACCCTGGGGGACTCTAGGGTCTGCACGCAGCTCTAGGCACTGGGTCCTATAGGTTTGACCTTCACCTTCCAACGAGGGCTTGTGTTCACTGGGTGTGTGATCACTTGAGACAGTCAGCCGCAGCTCCTGGAGTCAGATTAGCTGCTCTCGGTTGTGCTGTCCTTACTAAACTGTGTCATTCTGCACGCCAGTCTCTAGCTGGATTTTATGTGCCTCAGACTTCCTCTTGAGGGGTACAGCTGTTCTCATGCAGAGAAGCTGTGGGAATGTAGAGCCAGAGCCTGGAGAGCTCTGAGACCAGATGCTAGGAACTGTGTCAGACAGGTGGCCTGCCAACTGAATTTTCCTTAAGTTGTGTGGCACAAAATCCCTTCCAGAATCTGCTTTCCCTCTTTTAGTGTGTCTTATCGTCCTTAAATTCATATAAGCAACTTCTAAACATGAAAGAAAAGATAAAGTGAAGCACATGTTGCTTTCTGATTGCCCAGCTAGTGAGAAATAGGAATTCAGAAGAGAATATCCAGATTTCCTTTTCTTTTTTAAGACTGGGGTGAAATGGTGCCACTGATACTGCCCTCTTGATCTTTTAAGACTGGGGAAGAAATGGTGGGAGAAAGATCACACTGTGAATTATATTGGAGAATTTGGAGAACAGAATTATATTGGAGAAAGATCTAGAGAGAGAAAATAGGGATGGAAAGCAAGGAAGGAGGGAAGAGGTGATGAAGAGGAGCAGTGTGATAGGCTGTCAATGGGAAATGCTTTTTCTCACTTGCTAATTTTGAATGTGATACTGAAGGAGGAGGAAGTTAATACAAAGTTTAATTCCTATGAGTCATGGTGGTTGTTCACCATGTCTGTGAGTGGTCTGTTGTAGAGGAAAATTGTGGAATCTGAAATGTTAGATCTTGGACTTTCCATGCTCTTAACCCAAGATGCATACTCTGCTGTATTTCTTCTGGTCAGTCTCTTACTGTTGAAGGTGTAGCTCTCCTCTGCACAGTCATATGTTGAGGAACCACCTCGGTGTTTTTTTTATATTAAAATGTGAGAACAAATTTAGGGTCTGTATGTTTGGGAGAGACAATAAGCAAAGCACGTTCTGAAATTTGGCATCTGAGCAGGAGAATGGCAGCTGCTGTAAGAAGAGCAATGTTGGAAAGGGCCTGAAAGTGAGATAATGATTCCTCTTGCTTTAGTTCTAGACAGCCATCTCTGTCAGAGAAGAAGATACCCGAGCCTTCACCTTTAGCAAAGAGAAAAGCCTATGAGAAAACAATGGAAAAGACAAAGTCAAAAGACCCAAAACTGTAAGATTCTTTTTATTTTTCTGTGAAATAATTTAAAACTTGGGAATCTTTTCTTGAAAAACAAATGTGTATTTTTCTATTTCTTTAATTCTAGGACAGCTTTTATTGTTGGTAGTGAAATTATTCACTGCTCAACTCCTGTGTGTGGATTTTTGTGTTTGCTTTATTGTTGGTTGGTTGGTTTGTTTTCTCCAGAGTGTTATTCTGTGTAAAATAACTTGGGAGCAGAGAGAACCCTGAGAAAATGTACTTTGGAGCATTTATAAATGACTTTTATTCATTGAACTCCATCAGTTTCTCTAAAACAGCATTAGAATGAATTTCTTCATTTTGCATATGTGTGTTTTCTACTTGAAGCTTTCACTGTTAGCTTATGAACTCTGAACGTTGTGCCACCTTGCACTCTGCAGCAGTTTGTTATTCTTAAATGTACCTGCTCTGGGAAACGTCTGTAGCCAGCATTTTGGAATTATATTTATTCACTTAAGAAAAGAGCACCTAACATTTGAGGCATGTTGCATTTAACTTCTCTAACCGTTCATAACCTGTTAAAGAAGATGTTCTTTTTTTCTTGTAGCTCAGATTGTGGAGCCCCCGAGGCTAGTCTGTCACCTCCTACTTCCCCACCAAGCCGGCCCCGTAATGAAATGAATGTTTTTAGTCGTCTTACTGTTTCTCAGGGAAACACAGCAGTTCAGCAGGATAAGTAAGTCACGGAGGGAAGCCTCAGCCCCCGACGAGGGAATTGCAAAATGCATCCAAGTTACTAGCGTAGTACCTGTAGATATTTTGCCCTCCTCCTTCAAGACAAGAGGAGACATTTCTCGTGTTTTCTTCTAGTTTTCAAGGAAAATACTTCAAACTTCCACAGAACCATTGTAAAAATCCCAGAAAGGCAATTTCCTGCTGAACCTTGTTTCCTGTTGCCTAGGCTATGTCTGGTATTCGTCGTCTTTAGCCCGAACTAGAGAAGAGTGGTAGAACTCTTAGATGTGTGTGTATTTATGTGTGTATTTACACTTGAAAGTAGGATTTAGCTGGCAGTGGTGCTTTTGACAGTTATTTGGTTACTCCAGCATTTCCCTGAGCGCTGTCACAACAGCGGCCTGGAGGATGGGATGTTGAAATGGCTAGAAAAGGGTTGCTTGGAGATGATCCAAGTTACTGAACAGCAGGAGATCAGCTGGAGGAGGAGATGATGTGATGATGTTCGTACCTTGGTTAGAAGTAGAAGAGCTCAGTTTCCTCCCACATTAGATATCTGTTAGGAGCCTTACACCAAATTGCAGCAGACTTGATGTGAGAAAAACCTTTGCACGTTTCAGTGCTGGTACTGGAGCCATGCAGCACTTAGAAACTGCAACTCGCTCCTGGAATGAGCCTGCATTTCTTGCTGGAGCAAGGCTAGAAATTGCTCTTGTCTGTTTGCACTAATGTGTTTCATACAATTTGGATTTTTATCTGTGTTCCAGTGGTCTCCAGAGTCACCACGTACCAAGCAGTGGCTTGCAAGGCTTTCAGTAGTTTAACTGTGCTTGTAACTTCTTTGTCCTCGCTATGCTACCTTTATCTTGTTGCTAACTCCCACCTAACCCTTTTGATTGTCTCTGGACTGACTGTGAAGTCAATCAAAGCTGCTGAATCTGATTTGAATTGAAAATTCAGGACATCTTAATGTAACTGTTTGTGTTTGGGGTGCTTTTCCTTGTTGTGTCTTTTCCTGGCTTTCATTTTGGAACACTTTTGATAAGGAGAGGTAAAGGATTTTGAACTGAGGATCGTTTGTAAATTGCTGTTCTTATTTCAGGGGGCTCTCAAGACACTAAATATTTATATGCTATAACATTTTACGTGTTTCTTCTACACTTCACAGGCATCAATGTTCAGATTTTTTTTTTCCTCTTGATATTTTCAGCAAGCACTATGTTCCAGAGGTTAAATTACGCATCCATCTTCCCCTTTTGCTTCCTTGCCTTTACTTCATGAGAAGATGTTGGGGAGATAAGAAGTGGGTCAGCTAGTGTTACTTGGCTTCTTGGCCGAGATGGGCTGTCGGTGTAATTTACTGCCAGGAGTGCTATTTTGAGATGATGATGCTTATTCTTCTGCCCCCTCTCCCCCCACCCCCATATTATCATGTGTTGAAGGTGTACCCTGAGCAATGCTGCATACTCTGTGTGGATTTGCATTGCCTTTCTGAATTGGCCGTGCTGTTGTTTGTTCTGCTCGTATGGAGGCTTGACTTTGCTGATACCTATATTCTTTCTCCTCACAATTCCACCACTGTTGATTGTAGGTCTGATGAAAGTGATTCCTCTCTGTCGGAGGTGCACAGGTACTCTCTCTTTTCTCTTTTCTTGGCATCTCTCACTGAAGTTATTCCAATTCTTAGCAAATTTCATTTTGCTGCATGAACTTCCCTGATCCTTGTGCACTGTACCGCTTTGCCAGAAGTTTAAAAACCTGAAATTTTGGTCAAGCATGTCTCCCCTTCTTTTTTAGGGAGTTCTTTATCATTGCTGAGCATGCCAGGTGTTTTCTTTTTAAATGAAGTCTGGTAGAAACCTCTCCTTAGATACTCTTTTTGTTTTCCTTAAGCAAATGTGGGCTTCTCTTTTTTAGGTTTTATATGTTTCTCTCTTTCTTTTCCTTTTTCTTCTGTTGTGTGCTTTGGTCGTTACAAGTGAAATCCCAGTGTAAATAAAAAGTAGTAGTTTGTTTGTCTGGTTGTTTGTTTTATGTCTTTCTGACTGAACACACAGTGGCTTAAGAGATGAAAGAAATCTCCCCACTCATGTTCCTAAAGGTGGTTTAGGATTTTGGTACTCGGTGAAAGATTAGTTTATTGAGAGGAGGGCAGTCGAATTAACAGCTTGATGGTGGCTTTGTCTGGTCAGGGGAGCAGCTGTAGCATTTTTGTCTGTAGGCTTTGGAGCACTGCATATAGGTAGATAAACAGCTCAGGGACACGGGTTCTACGTGGCTTGTCAAGGGAGCGCACGGGTGAGAACAGCAGTGGGAGTAACTTGGGCTAGAGGCAGCGTGACCCACTGGGGAACACTACAAAGCCCTCTCAGTTTTCTGTGGTGTTAGAAAACAAAAGCATAGGGACTTAAATTAATAGGAAACTGTTCCTGTATTCTTGAAAACGTAAAAAGGTGGAGATTGAAAGGTGAATGTGTTTCCAAAATGAGGAGCTCAACGTCCAATAATTTCTATGCTTCTAAGGCGACATTAACACTAGAGAAATCTGTGAAAGGATTGTGGGGAAGTCATGAACTGTGTGAGTGAAGATGTCCTGTGCAGTAAGGAGGCATAAAATAATAATCACCAAATCACAGAATGGCAGGGACCTCGAAAGACCATAGAGTCCAACCCCCCTGCCACAGCAGGGTCACCCAGGGCAGCCCACTCAGGAACAGATCCAGGGGGGGCTGGAAAGTCTCCAGAGGAGACTCCACAACCTCCAAGGGCAGCCTGGGCCAGGCTCTGTCACCCTCACTGTGAAAAAGTCTCTCCTTACAATTACACGGAGCCTCCCGTGTTCCAGCTGCACCCGCTGGCCCTCATCCTGTCATTGGGTGTCACTGCAGAGCCTGGCCCCATCCTCCTGTCCCTCGTCTCTTACACGTTTATAAATAATATGTAAATCTTTATAGATATTCCTACCAAGTTCTCGGGTACTAAGATAAGCCAGCTAACTGTCTCACCGTTGGGTACTATCAGGAAGGACTCTTGCCTTCCTGTAGCAAACTTCTGTGCACTGTTATGGAATTTTGAGTTTCCCAAAGCATCTGGCACTCTTTGTTTAGCGAGACAGGGCGATGGCGTGGGACCTGTTTCTCCCAGTCCTGTGTGTAATCCCCAGGAGTGCAGGGCAGCGAGTCTTAACTGCAGGCTGGTCAGGTCACAGCACTGTATTGCTGTGTGTGTTTGTGGGCATCACCTTTAGGCTTTTCTACACTTCCCAGCACTCAGCATGGTCCATGGACGTGTGCAGTTGTATGCATGGGATTTTTGACTGCCAGATGACTTTTATTTGGTGATGAACAGTGGTTGGTTTGTTTGTTTACCCGTTAGGCTGAGTTTCAGCCTTTTGGCACCACCACAGAAGTAGCTACAACCCCCTGGGAGGTTTTCTCTGGGGTATCAACTCCAGCCATGCTCCCTTGAAGCCGTTTGAGTAGCAGTCTGACACTGGGTTTGGGGTGCAGTGGGAACCTTCCCTGGCACACAGATTAGCAGCAGTTCTCCAACTGTAGAAGGCAGCTGGTGTGAAATGCCTGCTGAGTGCAGAACTGGCAGTGTACATTACGCCTGCTCCATTTTTCAGCTGTGCTGTTTAGATCGAGATGTCTTTATGTGAAGTCCTAGGCATCCAGGAACGTTAAGCATCCCGGTTCTTTCAGCATTACACAGACTTTCCCATGTACCCAGCATTCAGCATCTTGCCTTCTTTCCATTTGTTTGTTTTCGTGTGTGATTTCCTTTAACCGCTAGCGCAGAGTTGGTGCTTGTGGAAATACTAAAATCCCTTACCTAGTTGATGAAAGGCATTCAGCTGTTCTCCCCTCACATGTAAGAAAATTAGATTAACCTTTTTCCCCTACATTTAAGTAAATTAATTTTACCTATGTCTATTCCTTACGCCCAGCTCACATTCTCTTATTTCCTTTAGGGGGATCATTAACCCATTCCCTGCTTCAAAATGCATCCGATCATCCCCGCTTCAGTGCACGTACACAGCTGAAGGGCATACCAAGGCTGTGCTTTGTGTTGATGCAACTGATGACCTTCTCTTCACCGGATCGAAAGGTTGGGCAAACTCCATGCATCCTACAGAGGCTGCTTTGACAGCTTGGGGTACTGTGAAACTCTGGGTTTGTGCTTAGCACTATAAACGCAGCAGAAATTTAGTCACTGAGCTCCTTACTGGCAGGCACAGCCAGACTATGAGCTCTTCAAGCTGGTAGACTCTTGGAAGAAAACATTTTCCTCCTGTCTTTGGTGACTTTCCCTTGTAATCTCTCAGTTTGGCTTGTGGATAACCTAGTGGGTATTCTCATCAGTGGTTATTTTTCATGGCCACTCTTTCCAATATCAATCAATGTTATCTTTGCTTGTTCTTTTTCTCTAGGCCTTCTCCTATAAGGCACTTATGCTAAAGAACTTGCCATATTCCTAGTCGTGCAGCTGAAACTGTGGCACAATCTTAGCTCCCAGATAGAACCTGTGTGATAATTGATTTATTTTTTTAATGTCTTTTTAAATCTTATTTTTTCACCTCTTCTTGAAGTGTCAAAGCCAGTGTGAGCTAGTATAGCGGCTGGGAAGATGTTACTGCCCACTGACAGGGAGACTCCCCCTTCCATTAGTTCACCTAATGAACAATCCCTAAAGCTTTAGGGCTGTATTTTGCCCCTGTGTTAACACAGGGATAGCCCCACCAGATGCAGGTCTTCCCCTGCCACTATTCAGGTGTGGTTTCTGGGGCTGTTCTACAAAGCTGGTGGTTAAAAATACCAAGACACCCTCTTGGGTGGAGGTTTTTTAGCATCCAAATATAACATATTGCAAATGCTGTCAGTATTTGCTCTGGTCATATGCTAGCTTTCCCTTCATCCACTACTTATTCCAGTAAAAATGTACTTCTAAAATACATGGAGTGGTACAGGCATTGGACAAGGAGGAAACCTTCCTGCATTCTCTGTGTGTTGAAAAGTTCTTGAAAACTTCTATGTGTTTGGTATTTTAGAACACTAAAGGTTGCAGTAGTTAAATTCCTTTGCTACTAAATGAAAAGTGTGACTGAAGCCCTTAAACTGGGATTTTCAGAGACTCCTAAAGCACCAGCTAGGTTGGATCACTTCTCCCTGTTGTCTCTGTCATGCTGAGCCTCAAAGACCCTCCTGAACTATCATCTTGGAGAGGAACTCTTGAATGTAAAAAAGGGGTGGCTCTCTTGATCTGTCACCATCCAAACTTTGCAGCCTCTAAACTGTCTGTGTTCTTACTTCTTTCCTTGAGATGGCATTTTATCCTCTTAAAATGCTCAGGAGCAATATACACATCTTGAATGCACAGCATTTAATGGTTAACTTTGCTTAGTTTTGGTAAGGGTAGATGGTGCCCATGTATATTGTTCAAAACTTGTTTAATTTAGCTGGATTTCTGCATACCTAAATGGAAGGATGTGTATGAGTGCAAAAGAACGTGTACTTTTCTTTTTTTAAAGTACTGAATTTTGGCAAACCACGACTATGACTCTTCTGTTTGGGCTTCCTCATTGTTCTTTTCTCCCTTTTCTTTATGTAGACCGGACCTGTAAAGTCTGGAATCTGGTAACTGGACAAGAGATTATGTCTCTAGGGGGTCATCCAAACAACGTCGTTTCTATTAAATATTGCAACTACACTAGCCTGGTCTTCACAGTCTCAACCTCCTACATTAAGGTGTGGGATATCCGAGACTCTGCCAAGTGTATCCGGACGCTGACGTAAGTGTGCTAAACCTCGACTTCCAAGAGTCTGAAGGAGTCTTCATGTTAGATACCCTTCATTATATTTAATTCAGTTGTCCATCGGTGTAATTCAAGGACACGGTTTCCTGAGGCTGGAAGCTTTCTTTACCTGTTCAGGCGAGGTCAGGGTGGGGTGCTGATAATATTTGGAAACACAAACCAGTTTGCATTCACGCCTACAGTGTTTTATCAACAGTTCAGTGTATAACTTTTGCTCAGGTAAAAAGCTTTGGTTTTAAACGGCGTACAAACAACAGAATGTATAGCTTATTTTATTTTATTTTTTCCTTTTCTTTCTCTCCTTCCTCCCTGTTCTCAGGTCTTCGGGCCAGGCGATGCCTGGTGATGCGTGTTCGGGAAGTACGAACCGAACAGTCACCATCCCTGCTGGAGAGAACCAGATCAATCAGATTGCACTAAATTCAACAGGCACGTTCCTCTATGCAGCTGCTGGAAATTCAGTCAGGATGTGGGACCTGAAAAGGTACTGATCTCCAGCACAAGAGCGTCTTCTTCAGGTGGCTACACGTGCACGTGAAACAAAGCCACCCAAGTGCGTCCTGCCTACGGTAATGCCCATAGCCTAGGGAAAATCTGGCCAAGAGCTGGACCAAATAATCCATGCTGTGGTGGTTACTGAGATAAAGGAGGTGCTCATTATTTCCTCATCTGTTAAGGTTAGGGTGAATTATTTCAGAAAAAATGAAACCACCGTGTTTTGCTTACGATAGGCGTCAGTAATTGTTGTAGGGTGGCGAAAGCCAATTGATTTGATACCATATGATGTAATGTGGGACTGATAGCCACCCTATAGCAGCACTTTTACAAATGGACGTGCAGCACCCAATGACCAAAAAGACTTTGAGAGGTCTGATTTGTCTTTGCTTTTAAATGCTTTTAATTCTTATTTGACAGAAATAGAAAGATGTAGCGTTTCCCCAAGGCTATGAGCAATGCAGCACGTGCAAAGCCAAGGATGAATAATGAAAGCATAAGGGAACACAAAAAGATCCATTCTGCTATAGACTGTACTGAATATGTGAAAAAATAACAAATCCTTTCTGCTTCTCTTAAAGATTTCAGTCTACAGGAAAGCTAACTGGTCACCAGGGTCCTGTTATGTGCCTTACTGTGGACAGAATTTCCAATGGGCAAGACCTTATTGTCACTGGTTCAAAGGATCACTATATAAAGGTAAAGTGTCAGTATTTTCCTGTTTAGCTCTTTATATCAGCACGGGATGCAGGCTGAATCAGAAGGGACTCGCATCTCCGTGCCTGAAATCTGATATACAAGATAGAAAATCTTTAATCGGCTGTAGGTTATGAATAATGTTCACTCTAAATAAACACTCAGCACTTCAGAGCTACTTTTATTTCATGGTGGAACATGGATGGATGGTTGTCTGTAGTTAAGCTTTTTCTTAGTCCTCAATAAGGTGGGCAACAGGTGGATGAAGCTTTGGAGAAATACCCATGGCACACTGAAGGAATTCTTGGATGTACCCGAAGGCAGTGCCTCTGCCTGGGAGTGCAGACCTTCTTGCTTCAGCGGAGACATTCTGTGTGGTCCTCACAGAAGAGAGTCTCAGATCTAGCCCAGGCTCTTGCTTAAGTGTTAGCCAGGTTCTGCAGTGGGGAAGGAGAGGGAGGTCAGCCCATCTTTGCCAAGATGCCCAGTCTGGTTGGTGCGTTCATTAGCACGTGGGTTGCTCTCTCTTGTATCCAAAGCACAGCTGGTAGCGTTACAACACTTCCTGCTTCTTGGAATTGTGATTCATTTGCTCAAGGATATGGAATATTTTTTTGGGGAGGAGAGTTCTGGGGTGATTTTGCTTGCTCGTTTGTTCATTTCTTGTTCTTTTTGGCCCACCTCAGCCAGGGGGTATCGCAACATGCAAGCTCCCATTTCTCAGGACAGTGCTCAGGCCACCAGACAGTGGGATCTGTACGTCATCTTCCCCACAAAGCTGACCCTTGTGCTGCAAAGAACATCTGATTTGTGAGGCCAGAGAGAATGAGCAAGATCAGCTAGCTAGTTAGTCTGGTCTTGTGTTTCCTACACGTTGGAAAGAGTGTATAACCATGCCTGGGAGTGGAGCAGGAGCCAGAACAGCACGAGCTGGCCGAGTGAGCCAGGCTTGCTCTTCCTTATCCTGCAGTTCTTGGGCGCTTGGCTGTGCACTGGGCCAGCCTCAGAAGACAGCCTGTGAGGTGGGTGCCAGGCTCGGTGGCTTGGGCTGCAAATTTCAACGCTATCAGAAATCCCTATGATTTGAAGCCAGAGGATTCTTAGGCAGTAAAGCAACAGAGAGCCCCTTTTATCAGTACTTCTGTGCACAGTTCAGAATACTGAGTTAGATGCTGGCATCCTGGCACAGTAATGAGTGCAGAACCTCAGTGAGGACAGCAGGGTGTGATCATGTCATGCAAGTTTCTCATGATAGCAACTCCTAGGACAAGCAAGGAGGTAGAAGAGCACTTGGAAAAGCATAGCTGTCAACAGTGGGTAGGTCCACTGGGGGTAGTAGGTCTAGCCCCAGACACTGCTTTCCCCTGCTCCAGGAGCTACTGTCTTGTCTACTGAGCCAGCAGCATTAGTCACCCCGCTCCAAGTGCTGAATTTTTCATCTGTATCATTGGACTTTTTTGGTGCAGCTGGAACCAATTTGAATTGAGTGTGGTAACTTCTAAAATACCTTTAACTCACTTGAACTCACTCTCCCTTTTTACTGCTAAGCTTATTCATTTTAAAAGGTCAATGAAGAGCAAATAATGTCGAGTGAAGTCTGACACTTGCTTGTGAAACAGAGGTAGTGGTTTAAAAAGTTACAGCTCATCTGTTCCTCCTCAGCTCAGCCTAACTGGGAAAGTTGTGGCTCCCTGCAACCCAGAATGACATGGGGCTGCTTGGACTGCAGCTCCAGGGACAAAGACCCGAGGGGATTGATTATGCCTTAAATTGTTAAAATGCTGTCACTTGAATCTGTTTTAAGATCCCATTCTTGGAGCACAGGCAAGGGGAGAAGTGTGTCTAGTCCTTGGGAAGCATCAGCGCGCAATGGCACGTAACCCTTGCCAGAACACCTCTCCAGGAAGATGCCTCTGCCTGCAGCTGCCTGTGCAGTGCTCCCCGTGGGAGTCATTTTTCCCCACACCCTCAGGACCTCCGTGTGGTACAGTCTGCGTAGGCTCTTCCTTGTACACAGTCTCATCACCAAGTAGTAGTGCCTCTTTCCAGAGCAGGCTTCTCTGGAGTCAGTGAAGCATTCCTGCTACCAGAGGTAGAAGAGGAGTGGTGGTTCTGGCAGACACATTCTCTCACACACACACCATGATAGAGTAGCCTGTAAGAAGACTTTACAAGTTTCTCCCCCTGAAGTTATTTGCTGCGAGTCTTCCCAGCTGGTTAGGTGGAGGATAATTTTGCTTAACCTTTGATCATTTATTTATTCATTGTAGATGTTCGATGTGACCGAAGGGGCTCTTGGAAGTGTAAGTCCCACACACAATTTTGAACCTCCTCACTACGATGGCATTGAAGCGCTTGCTATTATGGGAGACAACCTTTTCAGTGGATCCAGAGATAATGGAATTAAGAAATGGGATTTGGCTCAAAAAGACCTCCTTCAGGTAATGGAAAGAAAAGCCATGCAGCTGATGTGAGAGTCATGCTGTAGAAGAGCTTTCAGGGTGTGTAAATGTTCAGGCTCATACAGTGACTATTCACTTAGATGCTGATGTTTTAATAGGCAAGGCACACAGCACTGACAGGAACGTGCTTGATCTTTACACTGGGAATGCAGCTGCTTTTTTCAGTGTGTGTAGCATCAGGAAATGCTGATGAAGAGGTTAGCCCTCTATTTTAGCCCTGGAGTATGTGGGGTTTAGGGTGGGTGGGTTGGGTTGTTTGGGGTGGTTGTTTTTTTGCTCTGGAGTGAAAGCAGCACTTGCCTCCTCTGACTGGAACCATTTGACACCATCCTTGTGATTGACAAGTTGGTAGATTTTGGAGTGGGAACTCGTGACAAGCAACGCTTTAGTTCAGGCTACAGAATATTTTCTTGTGAAGGGGGTTTACAACATGCTTCACCTAGTCTGCTTTCTAAAAAGATTACACCTTAGATCTCTATTCCTCGTCTTATGCAGAGTCTCAGTTTAAATAATGGTGAGAAATGGGAGGCAGAAGAACAAATGCCAGAAGGTGCTGCTGGTTTTGCAAAGGTTTCACTAGACAGGGCTCATTTAATAATGTTTGGAGGTGGGGGGCACGCCTTTTACATGCATTTAATGTGCAGACTGATAGCAAGGAAACAGAACATTAACATTTTGGGCCATGAGAGAATAACAGATTGGTCTCCTTCCAGAGACAGTTCTGTGTGGGTGTGGTGGTTTGAGCGTGGCTGGATGCCAGGTGCCCACCCAGCTGCTCAGTCACTTCTCCCCCTCCTGCCCTCAGCTGGACCAGGGGAAGAAAAGGAGATGAAACTTGAGGGCTAAGACAAAGGCAGTTGAATGAAAAGCAAAGCAACGCCGCACATGGAAGCACAAGAAAAGAAAGATTTCTTCTCTACTTCCCATCAGCAGGGGATGTCTGGCCCCTTTTCAGGGAGCAGGGCTCCAAACATGCACTGGTTGCTCTGGAGGACAAGCAGATCCCCCTCCTCCTTTTCCTGGCTTTTCTAGTTCAGCTGACATCACGTGGGCTGGAACATCCCTTTGGTCAGGCTGGGTCAGCTGTCCCAGCCGTGTCCCCTCCCAGGATCTCGTCCACCCCATCCCACTGCTGGATAAAGAGCCTCGGTGCTGGGCGAGCCCTGCCCAGCAGCAGCCACAACACGGGGG
>JANHFX010018802.1:49113-60077 GCA_027560015.1 Chloroceryle amazona | reverse complement strand
CCCATATTGCATCAGCTGGAAACTACTAGGCAATGTATATGCCTTGGAAAAAATAAAATGTCCTGGCTGCATACAACGTCAGAAGGAAAACACACAAGCTGAGACTCGAATGTCATCCAGGGATAGCCTGGGTTTGAATGAAATCAGTGGAAGTTTGGCTCTGAATTCTGTAAACCCTGATTTTGCACTTTGCATCTTTTGTCTTAAGAGAGGAAAGCTTCAGGCAGGGCACACTGAAAGCATTCAGTAGCTTATCCAAGTCAGCGAGAAAATCTTAAATCAGGATGACTGACCATCCCTGGCTCTTGTTATTTCTGTGTGAGATACCTTCATACTGCAGATGAAAGTGTCTGTTTTGCAACCCACGAGGATATACTGAAAGCATGCAGTCTGTGATAAAGCAAATGTAAGCAGTTACTCAATACTGTCTTGATTTTATATTGGAGATACACCCCAGGATTTGCCATTTGAAATACTGCCACCTGCTTTCACAGGACTCCACCTCTTTGTATGTATGTTTTTAATTCCTGTGTGCAACAGGAAAAAGCAGAGGCTTTTGGCCACACGAATTTTGCCTTTTTATGAAAAAGTGTGCTGGCACCCTCTGTGGACAGGCAGCTGGGACTGAGCTCTGAAGGGAGGGTATTCACATTTTGTCACCAAATTAAGTGTGATGATCCTAAAATAGCATAAGGTTATTTAATTTAAAATGATGTGAACTGTAGTTCTTATCCCAGCAAACCAACATGTAGCTTAAAGGTCTAGGATTTTACCAAAGCTACCATTCTGCCCTAGAAAATTAATTTTAACAGTTCCCCTCACTTCTTTCACATTTATGGTCTTGTTCCACAATTCTCTTCTGCCCAGGTGCAACA
Organism: Chloroceryle amazona; assembly: GCA_027560015.1. Lineage (NCBI taxonomy): Eukaryota > Metazoa > Chordata > Aves > Coraciiformes > Cerylidae > Chloroceryle > Chloroceryle amazona. The sequence continues at coordinate 59,202 of JANHFX010018802.1, read as the reverse complement.
GTGAGACCCCCAGAATTTGTCCCCAGGCTCAGCAATGGTCTGACCTGCCACTGAGCCACTGCTGAAATAGAGACACTTCCAGATCTGCCATTTGCTTCCTAATGTCTCTCCTTTCTCAAAGACACCTCTGCAAATCATCACCTGAGATGTAGGGTCCTTCTTCTCTGAGAACTATGGAGCTGGCACAGGGGTTACACCATAGGCCAAGCCTCCTCCCACCCTTTTACTCTTCACACAACTGCATGTTGGGAAGAACAGATGATGATCAGATTGCTCTTCTCTGTCATCTTCCTGCACCACTAAATGACCCATGGATCTAGAAAAATGTGCCCTTGAGAAGCATGCAGCCTGGATCATAATCTGGCATGTACACTTCCTAACCTACTTTCTTGGCATGCACCTGGTCTTGTGGTTTCTTAGCTCACAGTTTTCAATCACTGTTCATCAGAAGAATTTGGGGCAATTATCACAGAATGACATTCAATGTGTGTCCACCACTTAATGGACAGTTCTGGTGACATCCCTACAGTCAGTAGAAATGTTGGCAGACGTGAAGCTTCTCCCCAGTAAAAGCCAGAAAATGCAAGCAAAGCAATGAAATCCTCACCTCTGGTTCAGTTTTGTTAACAAATACAAGTAGTGAATCTTGGCCATTTCCTGAATTCTTTAACAGGACTATTATTCATTCACGCTGGCCTCAGTGAAATCTAGGATAAAAGTATTAACCTTAAATTGTAATGAGAACTGTAATAACAAGAAAGCTTGTTATTACAAGGTACACAGGCCACAGAGGAAGAACACTCAACCCTGGCTCTCCCAAAATAAATCAGATCTAACTCCTCCTGGAGTGAGAGAGGAGTACATCCCTAATGTCAACTGTACCTTCCAAAAAATAATAAACTTCTCTACAAACAGACAAGTAAAACAGTTTTAACTCTTCCTTAACCAAAACTCTCTGTCTGGCTCCAGTGAGGGGTGAAGGGAGCATGGTTAGGAGTTAGATTCAACCTTCCTTGCTTTAGGCTTCTGACTGAGGCAATGAAGTTAATGTTGTTTTCACAGTAAGGTCCTGCTTTCCACATTAGAGGCAGCACCTGCAAAGAGTATGTCATCCCACCCAGGACAGAAATTGCCATTTGGAGGTTCCTATCTTCATCCATCCATTGTAAAGGAAAGAAACCTCACTTTAGATGTCTAAAAATTAGATATGAACATTTGTCTTCAGTGTACAAACTTGGAAGTTGCCTTGTTTCTCCTAATTTTAATTGCTGTTCCCTATCTTGCAGCAGTCCTTGGAGCTACAGCAAATCTGCAGTGCAGGCTATGCCCACAGGAAATTCACAGCTTGCTTTCCTAGGCTTTGAATTCCTTGGGAAGACAGGTAGTCTTCATGTTTACTAGTCCAGGGTGGATTTCTTGCTCATGAGATTTTCAAGTGACCCTGAGCCTATGCAGGTATTTATCATCCATACCAGCCAGCAGCAATTGTTAAGCAGCTGTTGAGCAGCACAACAAAGTCTCAGTAGGAGAAGCCCCTGACTTTTTCAGTTCTGAATATGCAACCTACTGTCTACCCATGTGCTCCCTCACACCTGTAGTAGAGGAGGCAGTGAATGGTCACCACCCACACCTTGCCTGTGTCCACCGTGGAAGTAAGATTATTAACAGGACAGCTCTTACCAGCCAGTAATGAATTGTTCACATCTGTATGCCTGCCTGCCTTATTGTCATCCTAATTTTTACCCTATATTAGGGATTCACCTCACTGATTTCCTTTTAGAAGCAGGTTTACTCTTTTTATCCCCAGGCTGCATTTTCTCATATCATTAGCAGGATCCAAAACATATATAACCTCCATCTTATCAAGAGTAAATCCACTCCCAGGATGCTCAGCTGCAAACGGAGCCTTTTCTTCTGTCTGTAAGTGCCCACTCTTCCAGCCTGTTTCAGGCCCTAGTAAGTTTGGCATCCTTCTGCACTAGTTTTCTGACTGGAGTTTTATGAAGAAGTTTCATGGCCTAAATGTCTCACTCTGAATAGTTTTTTATCAATTAGTGTGCTTATCCAAAGAGTAAAGAACAAATAGGGACACCTGCATCTTACCTTCTATAAGATGTGGCCGTAGGTAAGAACAGAGGACAAAGCACAGGTTTAAAAAGACATGAATCTCTTAAATTCTCTAGGAACTCTTCAGATTATTTGTGTTGGTCCTTCCTCTACTCTGTCACCATGTCTGAGATTTGGCATCACAGAACAGCTTCTCGCAAGGAGAAGTGTCACGGACATGTGATGTAATTTGCCCTGCAGCTCAGCTGGGTCCTTCATCTGCCACCAGGCATTCTGATACAGCACACTAGTACTGTTCAAGAGACTCTAAACAGGGCCTGTGTCTTTCCTTGCCTTCATTAGCAAGGTATTCACCCCTTGTGCTATCAGACCATGAAGTATTTTGGCAGAAGTATTGAGGACCAGGGACAAACTGTGAATTCAGTTCTGTGACAGATCTGATGGCTGAAATGCCATTTACTGTCATCACAGAGAATAAAGACAAAGACAGCATTAGAGAAAGCTATTTCCTGCGCCACACTGAGCAGAAGGTGTCAGACAACAGGTGGCAAGGTCACCAGGGTGTCCTGGAGCCATTAGTGAGTGGAGCCGCAGCAGGCCATCAAACCGTGGCTTTACGCAGAACGCTGCTGCACCTCTTCTTTCATAATTTGTTCTAAGTGCCTTTCTAAATTTTGAGTTAAGCAGTTGTTGCCATAGCAATGGCCATTTAGAGTGAGAGAAGGCAGTGAGCATGTTGAGCATGTGAGGTTCTGCCTTTTCACATAAAAATATATATTCATGCATGTACACTGCTGTGGAGCTGCAAGGAAGGAGCCAAGCAAACAGCTTACACCAGATCTGAGGGTTGTACAGAGGATATGGGAAAAGAAATGGCTTGCTGTAGTTCTGAGGTGTTTGTTGATGCACTTTCACCTACAAAAAGCTGAGAAATGAGTCTGAGTGGTGACTGAATTCTATGTCCTTTCATACAAGTAGAAGTCAGTCCCATGGTCAGGGCAAGACACATTTGTTACTGCCTTTGTAGGATATGTCTTTCCAGAAACAGGAAAAAAATGTCTTTCATGGGTTTATTTTTATTTTAAAAATCCCTTACTGTTAGCTCTTTAGCAGGAAATGCTTTTCAGCAACCTACTCCCAGTGTTTATACTAGTTTGTTTTCCAGGACACAGGTTGTCAAAAAGTCAATAAATAATGCACATATTGTATTAGCTCATTTTAGATCCTCTTCTAAGATTTTTCTGCACTCCTAGCACTAGCATTTCTGGTGGTCATAGCAAGACAGAGTCAGAACTCCTGCATTTTATTCCTCACTTTATGCCGCCTCTCTGTGGGGTGAGAAAATAGTATGAGCTTAAATACCTCTACAGCTAGAGCAAGGTCCTGCCCATATAACTGAGCAGTTTTCCCTGAGGATTTGCGCAGTTTAGTCTTCTCCTGACTAAATTTGGCTAATAAGTCGTTTTGGGTGTCACCTTGTTCAGTAAACGAAAGTAGTGCCTGAAGGTAAATGCTTTGGGAATTCCCAGCCAGCAAGTGAGCTTTAGGTCCCCATACAACTACCAGATGCAGAAAAGCAGGTAGTTTGCATCACTGACTGGGACCCGAATTGTGTCAAAGTCCCAGATTAGCCTGATTGTGAATGGCCTTTTTAAGGTCCATAAATTCATAGCAGGCCATTGAAGTTTGAAAAATGTAACCATCAACTTACTGTGGCATACCTTCTCCGTCCATGAGTCCAGACAGGGTCATGAATCAGAATGAAACATTACTGGGGTCCTGTAAGAAATTAAAAGTAAGGTCTGAAAAAAATCTGGCGCCAGACAGAGAGAAATAAATGTATTTTCTAAGAATAGCTCTGTATTGTTGCTTGTTTCTCAGCAAATAGGAACTGCCAGCTCCTGTTCCCTATCAGTGATGTTACCTGTTTCTAAGGACAAAGTGAGTGAATCTGAGAGATTGAGGATATTGTTTCCATCAAGTTTCCAGGGGTACTTTCTGGTGGAGGCAAAACAGTCTTGCACCTTTCTTTGCCAAATGGAAAAGAAAAATGCAAAGAGGATCTCCGAGTCAGAAAAACCCATATGTTTCAGCAGTTTGCAGATTTACAACAGCTGCAAATCAAGTTCAGTAAAATATTCAGAACAATCCAGTTCCTGTAGACAGCTGAGGGCAGCTTTTGTTTCCAGAAAACTTCTGTGACATTTGTGATTAGAACTATAAAGGCAGTAAGCACAATTCACAATCAATTATGTTTTATTAATGTTTTTTTAATACACATCACAGCCCAGTAATCATGAAACTGTTCAACAGCACTGGTTCGAACAGCATTCTAAAATCAGCTAATAGCAGGATGTAATTTGCAGCCATCTCTGCTCACTTACAAAACACTTGTTCTGTTAATTGTGATTTCACACTCTGCTGAATGCTGTAGCCTGAAGGTAACATTCATGTGATGGAAGAGTTACCAGTCTGGGCTCTGACGGGGGTGAAATGATCATTTCAAGAGATGCTACTCTTGTTAAATTTTTAATCCTTTTATACTAAAAAAAAATAAACCAAACCAAACTCAGAAAAAAAAAATACAATCCACTGCTAAAAAAAATCTTTCCTTTCTTTAAAAACCTGAACAGTCTTTCCCTGTTTTAATCTCTTTCTGTTGCTTTATGTTGTTATCAAGAACACAGCAAAACATATGACCAGTAGGTGAAACCCTGTTCGTGCAATTGGGCACCTACCTTGACCTCATATCATAGATGCTACGTGAACTCAGCCACCTAAACCCAGCACCCAAATTTTCATTAGAAAGACTTTTGTGCCTTTGGAGGTCTCCAGAGACATCTTGTGTCTTTCTTAAATCAGAGTAGGCAGGAAATTCTCCTGGAAGAAGTCAAAGGTGCCTAAAATGTTGCCATATGTTAAGTATGCTGATTGAATCTCATCAGTGGATGTTCGGTGGTGATGAGACAAGAGTTCAGCACTTAACAGCCGTAGGCAAGGCAGCAGATCCTGCTCTGAAGCACAGACGTCAGATGGAGAAATATTGCCTCATTTGATAAATGAGAAGAATCATCTTAGCCTGGAAAGTCCACAGCTGAATGTTTGGCACTGCTGTAGCAAACTGGGAGATACAGCTCAGATCAGACAGGGATGGGAGCACCAACCTGGGAAGGCTTTTATTTATTTGACTTATGACTAAGTGACAGTGGGGAAAGAAGGAGCCATGGAGGGGGCATTGCCCACTGCTGGCCATCATCTTTACTATTTAATTTTTTCCTATCCCGACCAGTGATGACAAGGGCATCAGGCCAGGTTTGAATGCCACTACTTGGGGATCTGGGCTAGGACTGGGTCCCATTAGAACAGGCTGTGAGGCAGCAAAAGTCATCCCACGTATGGATGGAGAAGAGAAAGGGTGCACATTAAACTGCTTTGCAAGGTCTGCATAACTCTAAGGCTGGCTGTGCTGGAAGACAGATTGTCTCTCAGCAGAAGCGGTAGTGACAAAGGACTCTCTGCCCTCCACATATGCAGAGGCTCAGCCATAGTTTGGCCCTGTTGCCGCAATGTGAGGGAAATGTCTTGGCAGAGCAGCGATGAGAGTGAAATCTGGCAGCTCTCACCAATGCCATTCGGAGGGAGCCAAAAATGCAGTCAGAGCACCTTGGCTGGAGCATGGGCATAATCTCACAGAGAGATGTGGGCCCAAGAAAAACCCTGCAGATGTTGCAGAGGGCTGAAAAGTGATTATGAGGACAAGAAAGAAATGGCCTCCATCAAGGCAGAAAAAAATACATGCTTAAGCATCAAGTTAGAGAGAAAGGATAAATCTTTGTCCGAACACTAAATGCACAGATACTCCTTGAGGGACTATACTTCACTTAGTTAAACTTCACTTGCATTAACCACAAGTGTTAAAGCTCCTCTTAGCTAAGTATCATCCCAGGACATGATGCTGAAAATGTCACGGTTCAATTTGTGCAGGACTACTCCACACTTACTCCATTACCTCTCTCACCCAGCATTTGACACTGCTGACCTTAGCATGGCAATGGTGTCTCTGCACCACCTAGCAGGAATAATTGCCGTGACATCCACAGGTCACAGAATCCAGCTGCTCCTTTGTCTGCAAAGTCTTTATACGCCCACTTTTCCTCTTCTATGTCTTTCTGGGACCACACAGGGATACTGAGACTAAAGTCAACTAACACGCAATCAATAAGCAGACAGCACTTGTCTGTTCATTGCTGTTTCTGCTGGTGTGCTTTCAGCTGTCACCAATGCCTGGAAGAAATAAGCAGATGGATAAAAAGCAATAGGATTCAACTTAATCCAAAAAAGACAGACGGGAAGGTGGTGGGACTTTCAAAGGTCTAACCCTGCATTACATCAAGATCATTACACCACAAATTGTCCAGATGGTACAAAGCCTCAGGCTCGTGGCTGGACTTCTCAATACATTTGAATATACTTATTGTCAAAGTATGGAAGAAACTCTAATGAGTTAGGAGACTGCATGGCCTGACCCAGATCTCTAGCTCTGGTGGTCTGCTCATTGCAGCTCACTCTCCTGAGACCAAACTCACTTTAGAAGGACTCAGACAGTACTAAATGCACTCGTGTAATATAACAATTAGCAAAGACCCATATTTCCACACCACATTAACTTCCAACAATCTCCAAGAGCTCCTTGTTCCTTACCAGGCTAAATGAATAGGTCTTGTTCTAATCTACAGAGTCCTTTAATATCTAGAAACTTCAAGAGTATCATGTCAAAGGTATCTGTTTTCCTGTGTGATTAATATTTTAAATTCTCTTTTTGGAACAGGATGAATATATCATAGATCTCTGAGGAAAGGGCTGGGCATCTGTTGTATGTTGACATTGTAGAAATCATAAAGCATCTCTTGATGCTAACACAGTACAAAGAGTAATTCAGTGTTCTGATTTTTTTTCTTCTCATTCTGAATTAACAGAACATAAGTTTGTATTTTAAGAGAAATGGTCTCCTTCAACAATTACTTATTATGTCTTGCTTTATCTGTCATTCTTTATATTGCAATTGCTCCTAAATTTTTAGGGCTTTTTCAACTCTTCTGCAATATGCTAGGCATGGGATGAACTTGGATGGATTGTACTGACATGATGCTGGCAGTGGTAATCATATTAATTAATGTTTTTCATGTATGGATTTCCAAGTTGAAATCACCTAGCTGTGAAGCCATTTTTGCAATTTTTCACAAGGAAAGAAAAGAAATAATTCTTGGATATAACAGCCAGCAACTGAAATTTAAAGCACTTTGATTAATTTTCAGCAAATGCATTTGTTAGCACCTGATTAACATTTTACGAAGGAAATTTCTTCATTTCTGTGGAAGAAATTTACTTCTTTTCTCTATCTCACTATGTTTTCTGCAACCTTTTCCTCTTTTTTTTTTTTTTTTTTATTCTGAGCTATGAGATTTCAGCAGTGAGAATCAGGATGTGAGCAATTTGTATACCTGGCACATATCTGTCACCATAAGGCTTGGGTTCCCTTACAACTATTTCTCCTCCAGAGGTGACAGCATCTCTAATTAGAATTGGTAAGGAGACTCAAGCTTGCCCATCACTTTTTTCAAATGAAGTAAGATACCATATCTCCAGTGCAGTTCTCATAATGTGTTAAGGTCAAGTTCTGGAAGAGCACATATAAATGTGCCAAATGTGTTGGAAGAGCAATGCTGCTGTGCAAGTTATCCATGATCTCTGAGAGAAAGAAAACGTGGCATTTAACTTGTGTCAGTCTTGAAAGATGTGTCAGAATTTTGAGCCAAAATCGGAATTGTTTTAGAAATCTGCTTCCTTAGGATAAGATTTGTAGAGAACAGCAAGGGCTCAGGGAAAGATACCTCTATGGTGGGGTTTCCTTGGACACAGATACATTGACTTCAATGTTGTAATATGCCACAAGAGCACAGGTGTGGGGAACCTGTCCTATGACTTTCCACTGAAGCACAGTCCTCCTCCAAAGTAAGTTTACTAAGGGTGGTAGGTGATACCAGGTTGACATATGGCTCCAGGCACAACAAGATCACATTATAGTTCTGATTAATGCAGTAAAAAGCCATGATTGCCAAGAGGGAGCCACCCACAATAATGCTAAACATAACCTTCTCCAGCACCCATGTCAGCTCGTGTTGCATCCCTTCTCAGGAAGCTGAGTCAACAGATGAGCCCTTCAAAATACTACAAACTGGAACAAATGTGGGGAAACTTGGGATATTGCTCTTGGTAGGGTTGAGGGGAAAACACTCCAGAGTTTTAGGCCAGTCATGTAGATTTGCATTTTGTCCCATTTGCTAGTTAATGACATTGAAATAAAAGGTAGGACATCTAAGGTGCCTCAGCTCTCAATAAACTTTTCCATTCCATCTTTATAAGTGGAAATCTAGAAAGTCTACACGTGTTGGATAGACTGGCAATGCCAACCATTGGTGCTGATACGGTGGAATGTATCAGCAAAATCGTAATTGATGTATGAACTATCATATTCAATTTACAAGTCATCTAGCTAAATAAAACATTCAACTGCACTTCTGTTTTGGAGTTTGACATCTATAAAAATAGTCTGAAGACACTTGGCCTTATAAGAATTCACCTCTGAACTGATATCACAGATGGAGCTGCTCTGTGATCTGCAAGCAGATAGCTTGCAGAAGACCAGAGCTGTCATGTGACTATAACCCTGGAAAAAAGCCATGAAAGACAGATTTAGTTTTGGAGATGATACCAGTGGGATACTGAATTTAAAAATCTCAAACATCCTCTTTCTCATTCTAGTTTCTTTCACAGAAACAAGCATGTGAACATCATTAGTAAATAAGCAAACTTGCACCAAGAAATACTGGATTTGTGCAGTCAGTTTCTTACAGGGACAGAAATAGTCCACCAAAACTGATTATTCAGACCAAAAAGCAAGGGTTTTTTTTTTTGAAAAGAGCATCACAGCTGCCATTTAACACAAGCTGGTTTTACTGAGGGAAGTGCTGACAGTGTCTCCAAGGAGCAGGTGTAGCTCTCCTCTGTGAACCTTTGCTGGTGGAAAGAGAAGGTGCTCCAGAGTGCCAGGTGAAGGGGTTCCACAAGCCGAGTGCTTCTGGCTAAAGTTCACATGGGGAAGTGCTGCCAGAAACCTTCTCTACATCTATTTCCACCAGGGATCCAAATCCTATAAGATCCAAATCCTGTAAGGGTGTACATATTTTTAATATCCACAGAACACCTAGAACAATACAACCCTGCCAGTAGCTGGAGATAAAAAATTAAATACAAATAAAAAAATAAAGATTTGCAGTTTGATCAACAGGAACTTCACTTTGAAATGTCCCAAACACCCCATGCTTTTAATAGAAGAGGGTACAGCAAAGCCAAATTGTCATGGTCAGTGTAGTGAAACCACTTCTGTTAGGAAATGACAAATGTCAACTCTGCAGGTCTACCTTTGACATGGTTAAGGGGAGGAATATGGGCTGTGTCAGCCTGAAATAGCTACAAAATGTTTGTATATATGGTTGTGAATTATGCAAGATGCAGAGAAAGCATGTGGGAGGTGCAGGCCTGAGAGGAGAGAAATTGAGTTGCTAGCCCATCTTTGCAAGCTGCTTTAAAATAAATTCCTTTCTTCACATCAAGCTGTCTGTTCAGTGTCACCATAGTGATGCTGCTCTCTGACCACCCAAATCTGCCTCACAGGTCACTTCAGGAGTCCCACCACTGAGAAACCGTTGCTACTGGAATCATCCCTCCCCCACAGCCCAAAGGGGAAACCTCCCCTGACAAATAAGTCTTCACTGATTAAGGCCTCTGCTTACTGGTAATTCATTCAGGAACAGCCTTGGAGGAGAGACTAGCTTGCTTAGGAAGTTTTTCAGAGTCAGTACCTCAGTGGGGACCAGAGGGTACAGAGCATGGTTGAAAGCATGTTCTTCAATTCCTAAAGGGAAGCAGAGACCTTTTCAAAGTTTGATAGTGATTGTGAGT
>JANHFX010018802.1:28153-49013 GCA_027560015.1 Chloroceryle amazona | reverse complement strand
AAATATCTTACCAGTCTTGTAAGGATAAATGTATGAATATTTCCTGTGTTACAGTGATGACAGAAGCTACAGAACTAAATACAATGGATATTGTATTACAAAAAAAACCCACACAAATCCTGGTTTTAACTAAACAAAGTGGATTAGTGATGAGAACAATGGAAGTCAGTCTGAATGAGTTATTAACCATACAACTACTTAAGTGACAAATGGCACCTTTTTGTGCCTGTATTATTTGTCCCTGTATATGTTGTTCCTATTATCATTTTATATCCCTGTATATGTTTAAGTAGTATTTGTTAAATTACAGTACTGAGTCTGACACTTAAAGTGCTCCTGAGTACAGTTACTTCATTACTCCTAACTTTACCAGGAAATCTGTTTTCTGGGCATGCTTAATAAATCACATGATCATCAAACTAGCCTCCTTATATAGATCACTGAGGGATGATGAAGCTTGATTTCCATTCAGATAGCATTTATTTCTGAATAGAAAATTCTGCTGAGACAGCCTGCAGGTCAGACTACACACATTACTAGGATTGCAGAGAAAGATCTTTAATAGTGCATCTGACACATTACTTATTTATGAGAGAACAATGTTGGACTAAATATGAATAAGAAGCTATCCTTTCACACAATTTGGTACAGCAACATTGAAATTGTATCCGGATGAACAACTACCTTTGCAATAAGAAAGCTCATCCATCATTGTGTTAAATCTTAATTGCTGCTTAATGGAATTTCATTGTCTTAAGTGTTTCTAAATTATAAATAACCCTGTAACTTTAATAATAATAATATATACTCTGTTAAGGAAAATGTAAGTACAGAAATAAATTATTAAAATGATCTAATTAAATAATACCACACTTGGGAGATCAAGGTAGACACATTGTCATATTTTAAGAGATACTGACAAGGAGTTTATGGACAAATCACACATCTATGTTGCATAAATAGACTTTGTGTATATCTATTTAGTTAGAAAATTGTTACAATGTGATCTTCACTCTAAGGCTTGATTTTTCTTCTTTTAAGGTCACTGATAAACTGTCTTGACCTTATAAAATCATATCCTAAGTACATACATCGCTGCTCTGTTCTCCCCAAGTAACACAGAGAGAGCACTGAACTATGATTAACATTAAAGAGAAGCAAGTCCAGCTGTAAGCATTTTCATGCTCTAAGCAAGCATCAAGTATGAGACTCCTCCTTGTCATGTCTCTTATTTTCTCTTTCATGTTACTCTTTTTTTAAAAAATAAAACAAAACAAAACAAAACCACCACTTTAATTTGCTTGCAAGAGAATCTTTTGTGCCTTAAGGAGGGATGGTTTTGTGATTAAGGCTTTTGATGGAGGGCCAGGTTCAATTTCCAGGCCTTCCACATAATAACAACCGTTGGTAGGTCACTTGCAGTAGTGCCTTGCAGAACCCCAATGCTAAAAATATAAGTGGACCATGGGCTGCTCTCTGTTGGTGCTGCCAACTACCATGAAATGGCTGAAACTCTGTGGCTACTTAAAACCTGTTATTTTGGAATAGTCTCTTGTCTCTGCTTGTCCATCAACCATGTCCAGGCACTATTTAGAACGTCACTAGTTGGACTGAGTCAAAATTGTTCCAGAGAGCATGTGAACAGTTAAACGGTATGACATGGACTTCACTGATTTTCTATTACAGGCACAGCCTTCAGTTCCCACCTGGTAAAACAGGGCTTCTCTTAACAGCAAAGAGTTAACACTGTGACAGATAGTTGAAGGAACAGTAAGTAGAGTGCAATCAAGAAAAAAAAAAACCAAAAACTTATAAAGGAAATACAAGAAGCAACTGGAGACACTGAATAATTGGAGTCTTGGAGTCCATAAGACTCTGAGTCCAGAAGAGAAAGGATTCAGTTGGACTCTGTGCTTGCAAAATATGTATTGTTGAGTAGTGGTCAGCATCAATTATATCAGCCCACATCTGTGGTCTTTGTACATGGCTGTCATGGTAGATGCTTAGCCTGTGATCAGTTATGGAATAAATGGAGTAAGGCGCTCTATAAATATAGAAGATAAATATATTTCTTACTTTCTATACTATCCAGTAATCCCTTAACACTGTTCTTGAATGTTTTATTTATGAAAGTTTTGCAGCAGCTGACATCTTCTTTTGCCTTTTCTAATTCCTTCCATCTCTTCTTTAGAGGTCCAGTGGAAAGACTTGTTGGCTTGTTCTTCACTGGCTTATTGGACAGCACTTCAAATTTGACAATGGATCACAAGGACTGAAAAGCACTTTTGCTCTCACCAATGTTTCTTAGAGCTGCTAAAATAGCACCAATGAAGATGTTCACCAGACTCCAAGTCCTTACGCTAGCTTTGTTTTCCAAAGGAGTTTTTCTTTCCCTAAGTGACCACAGCTTTGTAAGGAAGGAAATTAAGATAGAAGGAGACTTGGTATTAGGTGGCTTATTCCCAATCAATGAAAAAGGCACTGGGATAGAAGAATGTGGGAGAATCAATGAAGACCGTGGTATCCAGCGCTTGGAGGCCATGCTGTTTGCCATTGATGAAATCAACAGAGACAACTACTTGCTGCCAGGAATTAAGCTTGGAGTTCATATCTTGGACACGTGTTCCAGGGATACATATGCCTTAGAACAGTCTTTGGAATTCGTCAGGGCATCTTTGACTAAAGTGGATGAAACAGAGTATATGTGCCCTGATGGCTCATATGCTATTCAAGAGAATTTACCATTACTCATTGCAGGAGTCATAGGAGGCTCCTACAGCAGTGTCTCCATCCAGGTAAGTCACAGGAGCCACATCAGGTGAGAGTCATTTGTCTGCAGTTCCTGGGAGAGAACCACTGCTTCCATAAGTTTGTCAGTAACACAAGTATTAGCTCAATCACTTTACCCCAGGGGTCAATCTAGCACATAAGTTTTAATGAATTTATATTAGTTTGAGTCAATCTTTAAAACATGTAGTTTAAACTTCTGACAGCTGTCCCCTTCCTCTAGTTATCATGTATCCCAAAGGAATATGAAGTTTCCAAAAGTCTTAGAATTATTTTGAACTTTGCATTTTCTGGGACTTTTACAACTCTACTAGCCAGAAACTGAAATTACACCTGACCAAAAGGATCACAAGTTTTTAGTGTCTAATTAAGTGCTCCAAAGACAACGAAAATTATTCTGCTGTTCTTAGTGAGCAAGGTCTCAAATATCCCATACAGGCAGTAGAGTTTCTGAATGAATTCTAAATTTGTTGTCTTTCCTTTTGCTTCCATATATAGTTTATACTAAGACAGTTTTGCCAGGAAACGTTACCTGGCAGAGTTCAAGGTAAGCACTGTCAGAAGTCCAGCACAGATGACAGATGCCCTCAGTATATCTTGCTCTCTGCTTCTGGCACATTGCAACTGCAGCTTTTGGTTTCAAAATATGGGTCCCAAACAGGATCTCAGCAGGCTGTTGGAGAGAATTTAATGGCTTGAAGTGGCGTAAAGGTGCAGGTCTGTTAAATGCTCCATATATCCTTCCAACTAGGGCTTTATTTCATGCTTGGTTTCAGCTGCAAGGGGGTAAATATAATGATGATTTCTTTTCTATTATATTCTATTCTTCTGGTCTTGGATTCCCATTTTTTATAAATTCATGATTAATTTTTAAGTTACCAGAAATATATATTTTTTTCAATTAAATGAATAGAAATAACATTTTTGTCCTCATTTTTAGAAAAAAAAAATAAATCTCTATTTCCCCTCTCTAGACCAAGTACTACTATAGCAGTGCAGCATCAGATAAGACCCTGCATGTAGTATTTCCTAATGGTCAGCTGTAGGTTTCCAAAGGCATCAAGTCTTGACGGTGCTGAACCACTATGAGTGAGATTTTTCTTCCAGACTGAGTATAGGCCCTAATTACTGCATCAGTGTCAAATGATAGAAATGTTCCTCTGTACCACAGACCATCCCAGCAGTGACAGAAAGCCCACAGAGTTTCATTTGCCTGTTTCATAAATAAGCCAAGAGCTCATCCAATATTCATTTCAGTCACAATTACATTGGGGAACTGGTTAATGCTCTTGTCAAGGCATTAAATCCCATCAGTTTGGGAGGTATGGCCAGTTTTCATATGACATGCTTGAGCACAGAAGTATTTCAACACATTACCTTTTATTCCCTTCCATGTTAGATTGTGTGGATTGTCTGTGTATTCGTAGCAGAGAATACATGGGCAAATGGTTACTCATACAACGGGAGAATAGTTTCTGCAAAGCAGAAGAGGGAGTAGGCTTTGTCCCACTGTGGACCAAATAGCAGGTCAGGGATGTATCCTTCACCAGTTATGTGATCTGTACCATCTGGAAAATGGTACACATTGGTACAGATACTTCCTACCCTCCCAGAAAACATGAGGCAGTCTCACCACACTCCTATTTTAGGAGTCCTGGGGCCTCTTGTGCAACATCTGTCCATCTGTTTGAATCCAGTTTCTGGTGATCTCTGACACAAGATTAAATCCATATCTGAGGCAGCATGTTGGATGCAGTAAACATCCAATATACAATGTATATATAGATGCTTCATATTCCAAAATTTGGGGTTGGAGCACCTGTCAAACAGGAACTGGAAATCTTGATAGACTTTCTGGTTCAGTACATGTGAAAAATGCAATATAGCTGCATGTACATCTGTATGTCACCCAATTTTCAAAACTTATGAGGGATGACAAAACAGTAGTTATATCTAATATTATTCTATGATCTATACAGCTTCCCTATAGTTAGCAATAGCTGTTTAAACATGAGATCTTTCTTATACAGCTCTTCAGAAAAATAAGGAATCATTTCACAAATCATTCAATTTGTCACCAGCATTTTCCAGATAGGAATTAAGTATTCGGCTGATTACTTTCCTCTGACATAAATTGTGTTTGCCTTCCTTCAGTCTCCCTTTCTAGCTTTCCTCTAGTTTTCACACTATCTAGAAAATATGGAATTAAGCTATTAATTCCTGCTCATCTTGTAAAGATAGCCAGTTGTGACTTCTGTTTCAAAAGAAAATCCTTGGCAAGAATAATAGACAAGACTCAAACCCATAAGATGTAAGGACTTCAATGCATTAAAGCCATGCATTTTGGTGCCACACTAGAAGAGAATACCCAATTTCACAGGCAGTCACTTGTACAGAGTAGCTTCACTAACAACTGGAATTGCACCATTGCTGAACATCAAATCACTTCAGCGGGTACATGTGCATGGCTGAGAGTATCCCCATTCCCCATGCTTTCAAACTGCAGGGTGCTGGGTACTTCCAGATCACAGAATCATTAAGGTTGGAAAAGACCTCTAAGAGCCTCCAGTCTAACCATAATGCTGATGGAGACCTGTCAAGTATTTCCCTTTTCCCCGAGAGCCATAAACATCATAAAGTCCACAACACAGTTTAGTAGCCTTAAAATGAACTATGCTGAGCCCTTCAGACAAGAAATTCTTTTTGCAGTGGTTATTTTTTCCCTTCTATGAATTTGTCATTGTTTTTCAATGCTTTTTCTTCCTCACCTTTCACCCTCCTTCTCCAGATCTTTGTCTGGACAGCTGTCTGCCAAATCACTTTGTGATGCTCCTGCTGCCAGGTTTCTGCTTCTTTCATTATCTTTCCACCAAAGAAAAAAGAATTTGCTGGTAAATAGCAACGAACACCTTCCCCACTGAGTCAGAATGCGCGATAGGCACTTTTTGCAGAGACTAAAAACAACAAGAGAATGCAGAATGCCTAATTATTTTCTGGTCGGACTAGGCTATTATCGTTAATGATGATCTGGATAATTAGTTTTTAGATGTTGTGTTTAAATTAGCAGTGAGCCCAATCTGCCCAGCATTTGATCCCTCAAAACCCAAGCCAGGATTCTCAGTCAATGGGATGGCTCATGTGAAAAAAGCTGTTTACATGAAATAAAATTCTGACCTGAGTTGACTATAGGACCAGAAGGTGAATTCTCCAAAGTTTGGAGAACTTTATTTTGGGTTAATGGCTTTTTTTCGAGTCAGATTATCCATTCCTACTTTACAACAGAAATATCATATATGTTTTCCTTGGAGATATTCAATGACGTTGTGAAAAGGATAAGAAAAAAAGTACTATTCATTTGCACAGAGAAGCACCTGCATAGTTAATTGAAATGCTATGTTTAAAATACTTAGGTCAGCTCTGTCAGGAATATGCACATGTAAGCAGGAATATGACTATTGAAGTGCTGGATTTGTTCTTCTCTGTTTCTGAAAACTGAACTCATCTTCTGAAAATGAAGTTTGGGCTGCATTCCCTGCAGTCAACTCTTCAAAACATTAAGACATTCCTTAGGTGAGCTGGGCTTTGCATTTGCATATCCACTATATTCATGCTGATGTAGGACTTTAGTCCTGTGTAAAGTTTCCTTCATGCTACCAGCCCATAAGACATCCAGATCATGATCATGAAAGTTATTGCCCAGTTAGAGCCTCATCCAGAAAAAAATATCAGAATAAAAGCCAGTACCCAGCTGTCTTCTCTTGAGTTCCTGTCTGTGCCTTGAGTAAACTGTAGCAAAACCACTGGAGAAGGTTTAAAGGTACATTAATGCTATCATAAAAGTTAAGGTCTGTCTTCTAAGTGCATGACCATCTGGCATGAAATTTAGAATATGTACTCACTTACTGGCAGTCTTTTCCTGGCTGTAATTTCTCCTTAGCCACACAACTCTGCCCAGGTCTTGTGGAGCCTTGAAAGCTAATCACCTCCATTTCCTTCCTCCAAAGATAAACCATCTTCCAGAGTCTTAACAATAGCCTGTGACTTCCATAACCACTGAAAATAGTGAAAAATTCTTAGAAGAACTACATGCAAAAAAAAAACCCCACCTATAACACATGAGTCTCTGTCCCCTTGTGCACAGATCCAATGGGCATATGAGCAGGAGAAACATGCAGAGGTCTGCAGGGGTTCACCAGGGATCACAGAGCACATATGCCATTTGCGCTATGCTTTTAGAGGAGCTTTGCATTCAACTGTGCAACAACAGCATCTGGTGGTTTTGTGCTTGTAAAACTAAACCAGATCCTTATTAAAAGATGTAATCTGTGAGACATAGCACCTACTACTAGCATTTGAGCTATACATACACCTGCTGACTTCCTGGTGCCTCTTTTAAACTCTTTCCCTCTTTTAGCTCTGTTCTCCTTCTCTCTCTTCTACCCTGAAATATTTTCTCCTTTTGCCAAGGGGAAAAAATACAGTTTTGCAGGGATGGACCTCATAGTAACCCATGAGATCACAGTGAGAAGGAAGGAGCCCTACCATGGTACAAGTGGAAAAGAATGCAACAAGAGAAAGTGGCCAAAAATAAGAACTAATTAGGCATATCTTGATATCATGCACACTCATTCTGTCCCTCTGACTAGGTGTTATGCATCTGTTAATGAGTCTCAAATAACCATATTTATCAATGATAGCTCTTTTAACTCCTGAAGCCATTTCATGCTTTTAGAACCATCAACTCCAATTTTAGTCCCTTTTCTCATAATGTGTAAATGTGATATGAGTCACTCACAGTCAGTTTCACCAAGTCTCAAAGAAGAGTTGCACTCCTCATGCAAAGCAAGGACTTCTGCACAGATCACTTCTCAGTGTGCCAGCTTAGTGCTTAGCTTACTTCACCTCAACAGTTAATGCTGTGTGGAGGTAGAGTGCATATGTGGCAGCTCACTGTGCTATACCCTGCAGGAAAAAACAAACAAACAAACAGACAAAATGGTTTCCAAACAATACTCCTCTCTGAATACAGCATTTCTTTGCATGTCCTTCTTTGTTTATTTTTGGTTACACAGGACATGCTTACGAGAAGAAATTCCTGGGTGCTTCACAGAAATCTTAGATGTTATTCTGCCAGTATTCCCTGTTTCTGATGTTCATTTCAAAGATGCAACTATTTCACTGTTTAAACACTGCTTCTCTGCATATGACAGCTATTGAGAACACTGCAAACATTTTGTTCTATTTTTCAAGCTTAATTGCCAAAATTTTCAGAAGTGCAAGACTTAAAAAAATGTTGTCTTCTCCCCACCCCCTGCTAACAAAAAATGCCGGACAATTTTATTTGTTTGGTAATGATTTGTTTCTTCCTATGTTACCTTTTGGAACCAATTTCATTGAGAAGCAACACTCACTAACCAGTAAACAGCCCTCTTACCAAAGAGAGAGAAAGCCAATGGAAACCACTACTGCTTCAGTCCTGCAATGTGCTAGAAGATTACATAGCAGTACAAGCCAGGCTGGGACTCCAAAATAACTTCACTGCTTCTGGTTTAGATTCTTCCAACTGACCTTTAGTGATTAAAAGGGCTGGGATGTCGACATTGCTGATGCATTCCCTGGGGCTGGAGCTTGAAGTCCAGCTGAAGCCAGAGGGCATTTCTTTGCAGTTGCAGGTGGTGACATAGCCCCCATGTAGAGACTGTCTTCTTATTACTTATTTGAGTCCCACAGTAAAAAAAAAATGATTTAATACAGAGATGATTGCAGGAAGGAGAGTCTAGAGAACATACTCTAAAAGAAGAGATGGAGGGACCTGGGTGTTTTTAGCCTTGAGAAGAGGTTTGATGGGAACCTAATATCAGCTTTTCAGCATGCATGGGTTGTTCTCAAGAAGCCAAAAGAAGTGTCTTTACCAAGAATCATGACAAGAGTATGCAAGAAAATGGCTATAAACTGAATGAAGGGAAGTTTTAACTTAACATAAAATGTACAAGCCAGGAGGTGGGAGAATGGAGAGGGTGTAAAGGCCATTGTATGTTGTTGACTAGAGAAAAGTCCTGATTTGTTCTTGACATTAGGTTTATGATCACCACTTATCACATACCCACACTCTGTCCCATTCAGAGCCAATGTTTCTTTCCTGCTTTTCTAAAATAACGCTTTCTGCTAAAAATTGATTACTATAGTTTCAGATTTAAGGAAAAAAAAAGGACAAATAAGCAAAAAAAAAGTAACTATTTGAGCAAAAACTTTAGCTTCAATTTGACCTGAAGGTGCCCAAATAATAGCAAAAAACCCACACTGTAGATTATCATCATTTAGGAACCATATACAGCATACACTGGCAGCAGCACATATTTCTGAAGTAGTGTGTCCAGCTCTAGAGCCCCCAACACAAGGACATGGACCCGATGGAGCAGGTCCAGAGGAGGGCCACAAAAATCATCAGATGGTTGGAGCACCTCTCCTTTGAGGCTGAGGAAGTTGAGGTTGTTCATCCTGGAGAAGAAAAATCTCTGGGGAGACCTTAATCTGTCCTTCCAGTACCTGAAGGTAAGAAAGATGGGGAGGGACTCTTTACAAGGGCTTGTAGAAACGGAATGAGGAGCAATGGTTTTAAACTAGAGTAGATTAAACTAGGGTAGATTTAGATTTGACATTAGGAATAAATTCTTTATTCTGAGGGTGGTGGAACACTGGAACAGGTTGCCCAGGGAGGTGGTGGAGGCCCCATTCCTGAAAACATTCAAGGTGAGTCTTGATGAGCTCTGAGCAACCATATCTAGTTGAGGATGTCCCTGCTTACTGCAAGAGGATTGGACTAGATGACCTTTGGAGGTCCCTTCCAACCTGAGGTGTTCTACGAGTCTCCAAAGCGAAAGCTTGGTCTTTGTGTGTAGCAATGATCTAAATATTAGTAAATCTTGGGGGCACGGCTTTGCTTTAGTCTCACTGTGGGAATCTAGAAAAGCAACTGAATTTTCATTAGGACAGATTGCAGCTCAGTGAGATGGGGTTTTCTTCAGTTTCTCAATAGAGACAAACCTCCTTTTACATCAATTCCATTCTGTTCAGCAGCTTAATTTACTGTCTGTTCCAAACAACCACAGGAGCTCTTGTCTGTCTCAAAGGAGCAATGTGAAATTAGATTCATTAAACCGTGTTAAGTGCCATGAGATTCTCACATGGTAAAATTTTAGAAGTGTAGAGAGCACTGTCATCTAACAAGGAGCCTCCTCTGTCCAACAAATGTGTGATACACACTTGTGTATTGTGTTGAGAAACCGTATCTGTACTAACACTTCTGAGTTATGGGGGCTTTTTTCCCAGTGTTTTTTTTTTCTTTTTCTCCCTTGCTCCCCAGTCCTGTACACATTCAAACAACCCCTGTAACAGCCTCTGGGCTGCTAAGAAGGGAAACTTGAAACAAAAACATCAGAATAAATCATTCTGCCAGCAAAGAAAGTCCCAAGGGGGAGAGGCAAAATGCTTGATGGGATTCAATAAATCCAGATATGAGTTTCTGAGACATATAGATGTTACCTTCCTGACCCCACCTATCATCAGGACTCTTGAATGACCAGAAATGTACTTCACATTTGATAGCTGTACCTAATTCACTGCTCCTTGCAAGAAGTTATTAGAAAGCCATTTTAGGTGCTATAATGTAGATTGTCAATTTCCCACAAATATTTGTACATTCCTCACTGCACAGGGAAGCAGAAGTGACAGATGTGTCTCCAGTTCCACATCCTCTCCCCATGAGAGAGACACCAGTTTCTTCTGGCACTGCTCTGACCACTCCCTTTGCAGGATTTGATGGTGCAGTCTCTCCTTACAGAGGGACATAGCTCACACTGATATATCTGCTGTGCTCATACTGGACAGCTGCTTATGAAACCTTCACTGTTCTGGTAGCTGGAGCAAAGTCAGGTTTGCTTGGGAAGTGGACACTTTAGGACAGGACAGTGGCTATACTAATAAACCCATCACCATTAGGGCAAATAAAGTTTTCCCATCACACTGGAAGCTGACTATATCAATATGCTTTGTTCACAGCAAGCTGTGCAAAGTGGTTGGTTTAGGTTGCAGATAGAGAACAAGTCTTATTTTCAAAGGTGTGATGTATCTGCAAAACCCACCAGTTTTGACAGCGGAAAAAAACCCAACGAGCTACTACTGCTCCTTAAGTGCCAGCATATGGATTTCAGGTTCTAATTGTATGCACCGTGGCTTGATTAAATTGCTGCCCGGAGCTTTGCCAGAATAGATTATTTCACTTAGCAAAATCTGATCTACACTGCAATTTTGAAGGTGCAGCACACATCCCAAGGCAACATGGAGCTACAATATAGGTATGCCTCAGGTTGTTCAAGCCTGGTGCACATAACTCTAGTTCACATTGCGCTATCCTCTACTACAGAGACACTGCAGAATAGATATAGCCTTAGACATCATCTCTTCTGCAGAAACTGTTACCTATGTCCTTATCCTGTTGCTTGTTTAATCAGTATCTGATTTTCAGAATCAGATGTTCAGATAAGCATGAAAATGGCTGAAAAAAGGGACCATTCCAAAACTGGCTAACCACCTGAGGTCTGACCTCTTTGGAAAAATTAGTACGTAAAATAAAGATGTTACAATATTGCAGAAAGTCCCTCACTTCAAAATTTCCAAAAGAGTATCCTGATCTGAATTAATAACAGATACAACTTCACTGAGCTCCATGATCAGTTGCAGTTCACAGGGATGATTGGGTCACTATCATAGAATGCTTTGAATTGGAAGGGACCTTTAAAGATCACTAGTCCCACTCTTTGCAGCATGCAGGGACATCTTTAATTACATCAAGTTGCTCAGAACGTTGTGCAACCTGACCTTGAATTTTGGGATGGGGCTTCTACCTCTATGTTCTATGATTAATAAGACTTTGTTTGGGTTTGTTTTTTTTTTTTGGTCTATGAAAAGCCTACCATCTGGACAGCTTTGCAGTGAAGAGCATGACAGCAAACAACTTTGCTACAGCATAGCACAGGAAGAAGAATTGAAGGCAATTTGCAGGGATCCTAGAGGTATAGTGAGAAGTATAGCAACCTCCAAGGCTCAGGGACCCCTTGTAAAAAGGTTTGTAGTTCTATTTCCCTGCATATGGGAAGTTTTGCTGCTTAGATGATAAGAAATAAATTAAAACAAACAAAAAAAACAATAGGAGGGCTGGAATATTTGTAAGGATTATATTTCTTCGATTTGGAGACTTGACTACACACTGAATAGCACTGCTTTAGCTAGAAAAAGGAATTCTTTTTTAGCCAATTTGGGAAGAAAAATTCAGAATGATATGTGTGCATATCCTTATTATGGTTTAGCTCCAGTTAAATAATTTCTGCTAGAATAAACCGCGACAAGAATAGCAATTCAATCCCACATGGTTCTGCAAGAAATGTTCTGGAATATCAACACAGGAGGACATACTTATTACAAAAATAAAATGCTCTTTTTGAGTGAGGACGTGTGAATCAAACCATGTGGATGTGTGGGCATGTAATCAAAAGTTACAAAGCCACAAAGGCTTAACAATGTTCAATGCATCCCCTGCACTTTGATGACAGAACTAGGCTCTTGGCCCACCCCAGTGCTTTAAAGCTGTTCATTTAAATCAACACAATGAAAATTAAATCCCACATTTCCACTTTAAGGCAGTTTAACACATGTTCCCACCTAGCAGGGTGGTTAAGGATGCATCAGCTGTTTCCTGAGGGGCAGTAACTTGTTCAGCCACAGCACTTCCCAGACACATGTCTACGCACATATGCAAAACCATGGGCTATTAGCCAAAGCTCCTTGTCAGGATACTTCTTCCAAACAGTGTAGAAGATGCTTTATTTTGCTTGTAAGTAAAATAACTACTGTCAGAGGTTTATTTTATTTTATGACATGCTTCAGCTCCCCAGATACAGGCACCTAGAGACCTGTGACACCAGGGCTCACAGTGAAAGACACTGTGCTCACAGTGAAAGACACTGTGCATGTACAGTTAGGGAGCAATCTGTCTCAGACAAGATAGTATACCAGTTTACAACAGGAGATGAGCCACAGGGAGACACCAGTCCAGTATCTTCATTAAAGAAAAGACAGAATCTAATTGTATAAAATGGCAAGAGATAAAGGTAGCTGAAAAACAATAAAATTATTCTGGCTATTTTTACCAGAATGACTATTTTTCTATTGACATCTGAGCCTTTAAAATTTATCTTGTTAGACAACAATTTTTTTTTCCAAAACAGTCCTTTGCCTTTAAATTCTCACAGACATAATCTGTGGTCAGAGAAACATTTGGGGAAAATGTGAAGAAATAATTGATTGGGCAACTTTTAATCAAAACCCAAGACTTTGGACAACACAAATGACACAAGAAGAACAATTAGAATTATTTCAATTTTTTATAATTTATGAAAGCTGTAGGTCAACATGACATTGCACATCACTTGAGGAGTACAAGCATGCAACAGATATGGCATCTCAGGAAGGCTGCAGCCAGAACAACTCAGAAAAAGGAATTTAGAAGAGTAGGAGAAATGAGGACTCAGAGATTAAATAAGTGGGTCAGAAATCGCTGTGAAAGGCCTGTACATGTATATCTGTGCTATTTTCATAAAGAGAAATCTATGTCTTATTAGCACATTTAGTTTTCAAATACATTCTTAGAGAAGATGAATCACACTGCAAACAGGAAAGGCAAGGAAGTCTCCATACCTCAGTAAAGAGCACAAACTGAGACTGAACTATGTTGTCCATTTGTGTCAAATTCTTTGTTGGTTTAAACTGACTCAGTTTGACAGGAATTAAATGTTCATTATAGTCCTGGTAGGACACTGAGAGATAACCGGGCAGCAGAACAGCTATTCTACATATGCAGAATGCCTTGGAGTATGTTATCAACACCCTATATCAACCTCTAGCATCCTCTATCCCTTAATCTCTGATTGTCAGAAAACCTCTTATCAGAAACCATTGTTTATGTCTTTCCCTGGATTTTCCTGTTCAGTTTTATAAACACCATCCTTTAAAAATGTGTCCTCACCCTTCTCTCTAGGTGGCCAATTTGCTCAGACTTTTCCAGATCCCCCAGATAAGCTACGCCTCCACCAGTGCCAAGCTGAGTGACAAATCCCGCTACGACTATTTTGCACGGACAGTGCCCCCCGACTTCTATCAAGCAAAAGCTATGGCTGAAATCTTAAGGTACTTCAACTGGACTTATGTATCAACAGTTGCTTCAGAAGGAGACTATGGAGAGACAGGGATTGAAGCCTTTGAGCAGGAAGCCCGCCTCCGCAACATCTGCATCGCCACCTCCGAGAAAGTGGGCCGGTCCAACATCAGGAAGTCTTATGATGGCGTGATCAGAGAACTGCTCCAGAAACCCAACGCCAGAGTGGTGGTGCTCTTCATGCGAGGTGATGACTCTCGGGAGCTCATTGCAGCTGCCAACCGCTTCAATGTGTCCTTTACCTGGATCGCCAGCGACGGATGGGGAGCACAAGAGAGTATTGTCAAGGGCAATGAGCATATAGCTTCTGGGGCAATAACCTTGGAACTTGCTTCCCATCCAGTTAAAGAGTTTGACAAGTATTTCCAAAGCCTCAACCCTTACAATAACAGACGCAACCCATGGTTCAAGGACTTCTGGGAGCAAAAATTCCAGTGCAATCTCCAGAACCGAAAGCCACATAAAAAAGCTTGTGATAAGCACTTTACCATCAACAGCTCTAATTACGAGCAAGAATCCAAGATCATGTTTGTAGTGAATGCCGTGTATGCAATGGCCCATGCCTTGCATAAAATGCAGAGGACTCTGTGTCCAAATACCACCAAACTCTGTGATGCCATGAAACATCTGGATGGAAGGAAGCTGTACAAAGATTATCTCCTGAAAGTAAACTTTACAGGTAATAAATTCTCTTTTTGGTACACACAAAATGCCATTGTAATTAACAAAATGTTCATCAGTCACAGTAAGAGCCAGCTGAATTCCCAGTAGCACTTATTAACACAGGTCAGATGACGGTGGTACCCAGGCAAAGCGACTCCTGTCACAAGAAGGGAGAAAAGACAGACAGGGAGTTTGGTGAGAATGCTAAAAGAACAGCTTGCTGCTCCCTCTGTCTCCAGCACAAAGAAGAGCTGGAGGTGGAAACGGCTGGTCTTGGAAATGTTACCCTCCATTCTCTAAACTTACACACACCAACTTCTGTTTCATTCACATCCAGTTTGGCTTCAGCTGGGCATGTCTGGAGGGCAAAGGTCATTTCACCACCTGCTACACCAGGCAACTGCCTGCTATGCCTATGCTAAATCTTGGCCTTCAGTTCCTTGTTTTGTTACGAATTTATGTAACAGCTGGACCATCGGTGATGACCAGTGTCCTTGTGATAGTAAAGTAATAATTCCTGCCATAGAACCAGACAAGTATAAAAAATGTAAATACGTGGGATAGTGCCATTACCTGTATTACAGAATTTTAGGTTCAATGACAAAGTATAAAAAGGCTAGATTAAGCACATGCAGATGTGGAGAGAGAGAAGATGATCTGGCAATGATATGAGCAAACCTCATGGAGACTAGCTGCACAACACGTGACATTTCTGTGGTTTTGCCATCACATATTGCTGAGCTTATGTTTGTTATTAATATTATGCCATAGCAAGGCTAAAGATCTACAGAGGAAAGAAGTAAAGTGTAGAACATCATATCTTTTTGTTGTTACATGTCTAACTTCTAAAGAATCTAGGCTGAGCTTGCATGTCTATGTATTATTAAACTGATATTCTCAGCTGACCAAGCTGGTAGTAAGGAAACATCATGCTGTGCTTTTTATGAGAAATAGCTCCAAGAAGAACTGAAGAATAAATACATATATGATACAACATGCTCAGTCCCAAGAGACCCTCTATAATGGTACAACATTAATAACGCTGGAAACTATGTGAAGCTGTCAGATTGGAGATTGAACTTTTCCCTCCTTTTAGAGGTCTTCTCAGCATTTGGTTCAGACCATCAATAGATACTACTGACCACAGCTCTAGTGCTTCCTTTGCTCTCAGTGGGATATGGGTGGTGTAGCTAAGTACTCCATTTTCTTGGCTACTTGTAGGCATACCTCCCATCATATTCTGTAGAGTTTCTTAGGACCCCTGGTCTCCCATGGAAGTCAAGAAGGGTCAGATTGGACTGGTCACTTGCTGCCTCAACTCATCTCTCAGGAGAGGATTCAGAACCTTAGACATGCCCTGGTAAAATAGATTTAGTCACAAAGAAATAGTAATCTCAGAGCAGTTGGAAGATGAGGTGCTTCAAAACCTTTGTATAAGTGTTACATGCAATGCAGCCAAAGCCACATGCCTGGCCTGAGCACCAGGATGCTTGTTTGTGTCATACCATTCAGTTTCCTCCTAAACACTGATGCATAAGGATAGTCACATACCATGACATACACAGGTGCATAGTCAACCTATACATATTGTATGGCACTCTGCAACTGCATTTTATTTATTTTTTAATTTCACAAGCAGTACAAGACAGGATGAAACAACCTTTTAGACTTAACACATATGGAAAATAAGAGCCATCCTTTCTCCTCCTGATCCACAAAGCACTTATACCGCTGTAAATCCAGTTGTCACCAAGTCACAAGTGGTGTTCCCATGGGCTCAGTACTGGGGTCTGTTTCATCAATATCAATGATCTGGATGAGGGGACCGAGGATGTCCTCAGTGAGTTTGCAGATGACACCATTAGACAGGAGTGTTGATCTGCTTGAAGGTAGGGAGGCTCTGTAGAGGGATCTGGACAGGCTGGATAAATGGGCCAAGGTCAATGGGATAAGGTTTGACAAGGCCAAGTGTGAAGTCCTGCATTTGGGTCACAACAACCCCAAGCAACACTACAGCCTTGGGGAAGAATGTCTGGAAAGCTGCCTGGTAGAAGGGACCTGGGGGTGTTGGTTGACACCGAGCTGAATATGAGCCAGCAGTGTTGCTCAGGTGGCCAAGAAGGCCAATGGCATCCTGGCCTATACCAGAAATAGTGTGGCCAGCATGAATAGGGCAGTGATCATGCCCCTGTACTCAGCACTGGTGAGGCTGCTCCACAAATAGTGGCTTCAGTTTTGGGTCCCCCATTACAAGCAGGACATTGAGGTGCTGGAGTGTGTCCAAAGAAGGGCAACAAAGCTTGTAAAGGGTCCAGAGAACAAGTCTTACAAGGACCAGCTGCAGGAACTGAGGTTGCTTATTCTGGAGAAAAGGAGGCTCAAGGGAGACCTTATTGCTCTCTCCAACTGCCTGAAAAGAGGTTGTAGTGAGGTGAGGGTTGGTCTGTTTTTCCAGGTAACAAGTGATAGAGGAAGAGGAAACAATCTCAAGTTGCACCAGGGGAGGTTTAGATTGAATATTAGAAAAAATTCTTCACACATTTATCAAGCACTGGAACAGTCTGCCCAGGGCGGTGGCAGAGTCACCATCCAAGGAGGTATTTAAAAGACGTGTAGAAGTGGTGCTGAGGGACATGGTTTAGTGGTGACCTGGCAGTGTTGAGTTAACAATTGGATTTGAGGATTGTGAAGGTCTCTTCCAACCAAAATGATTCTATGATACATAGAAACTATTTTCTCATTTGCCTACAATTATCCTCAGAGATACTTGAATGTCTTCAAATTGTCAAAATGGAATGGTTTTAGGAGCACAGCACTTCATAGAAGCTGGGTCCACTCATACTGATTGCGAGGGATGTTACTGGTGTGCAGTGTGCTTCTGCCCCTGATAGGGAGACATTTCAGGACAGTAACAACCTACCTAAATGAGTAGGCACTTCAACAATGTCAATTTCTTTGAAACCTCTTCTGACACTCCAGGTATTTTTATGGACTTAAATGCATACAGTCTTAATAGAGTTCAGTTTAGTCCATCACTAAACAATCCTGGTTCCAGGGCATGATTCCTAATCATTTTTCTATTGTGTAGAGGTTTTTTTAAACACCCAAGCATTTTCCCACTCAGCATTTAGATATAATGTCAAAATAACAACAGTTTTCTTTGACCATCTTTTTCTATTTGACCATTTTTTTCTATTCATTTAGATACAGTCAGAAAAAAAATCATTTTCATCTTGACTGAAATAGCTTTTATACATTTTATGAATTGGCAGTTGAAGCTGTTCAAATTAAAAAAAAAAAAATAAAGACTGTCATCTTGCAATTTTGAAAACAGAAGGCTCTTTTTTGAAACAAAGTAATTTGTTTTAAAATCAACGTTAACTTTTGAAACTCTGAGGAGCTTTATTTTCAGTTAATTTTCCTTTCCAATTTAAAACATAAAGAATCTGTCAAATTCTTTTCCAGTGTTATTGTTACTAGCTTGCAGCATGATTTTCTATCTCCTGTTTCTTTGTTATCAGTTCTTCTGTTATAATGTGAATGTTATAATGTGGATCCATGTTTTAATGTCAGTGATTTTTAAGCAGATGAGTGATTTTTATGTAGTGAGAGAATCAGTAAATCTCCCATTCCTTCTTTCTTTTATAAAACCATGAAATTTTAATATATTAATATCTTGTCATTTATTTCCATGGGACCAAGATCCGGCCTTTGCTTTTTTATGGTTGAAGGAAGTCACTGGGTGTGTTTTTAATACAAGGTCAGGACCCCACTGCACAGTCCGTTTGATCACTGATGCACTCATATTCTCAGCTTCAAATCATATAGAACATGTCCTCAACTCAGAGAGAGGATGGCTTGGAAGCTACCAGCCAATCAGGTACACTGTAAACAATTTAAGTTGTGAATTTTCAGCAAGCCAGAAAGAAGAACATCAGGGATAACTGTATTGTCACACACACAAACATCTATTTAAACAATTCCTCACTTGCTGAAAAGTAGAGGTGCAAACAGATGAACCTTGTATGAATAAACTTGCTGCTTGCCATGAAAGAAATGTGAAAAATGGCCTTAAATGTATTCTCGCAGTTTCCAGGAACAGGAGATGGTGCATTTCAAGCACACCAGCCTGAGTAAATGACGAGCTGCATTTATGTGACTGGTGTGGGACTGCAATTTTAGACATTTACCCTACATACCTGAATTAGTTTTGGTTACTCTGATATCAGTTAATGGAAGGGATCAGCTCTTAGTGTGGTTCAGCCCACTTGAAGTAGCCCACATGAGATATGATTTGCCCTACAGATGGAACATAGAGCAACTAAGATTCTCACTTGCCATTTAGCTGAAAGCCTGAAGTGAGACTCTCGGGCATGGCAATAATGGGATCTCTAGGGAAATATTCAGGCAGCACCTAACAGCAGAGTTGGAGTAGAGGACTGGCCAGGGTTTGTGCACACTCATGCTGCCACTGCTGCTGACATGCTATGTGACAGGAATTACATTAATATCCTTGAGGTCCTACTTAATTTTTCTTTTACATTAAATTGAAAGAACTCCATAGAACTGCAGTGCGGCACAAAGGCAGGGTGAGATTTCATTCCTTATTATCTGTGAGATACACTGAGAACATAATTTTCTCGCAAGTCAGTCAGACATATATAATAAATGTCATGATATATTGAATCTTTTCAGTAAGGGAGAAAAAAGACACCTCTGCCTGATTCCCACTTTCCGCAGCGGGATCTGAGAATGCAAAGCCCAGCCCCTAGATAAACACACTTACTCCATCTCCGTGCATGTTTGGCCTTTCAAAGAGATACATGCTGGTTCATCTTGATCTTCCCATCCTCTGTGTTCCCTCCTGAGGGCAGAAGTGCAGCACTTGATGTTCTGAATTGTGATGCTCTTCTGCTGATAAAGAGATTCTGGTTCGAGATGCTGTTAGTTTATATTACCAGAACAACAAAGAAGTGTTCAAGAAAAGTAAAGGTCTCCATGTGAGAGCTCACAGAGTCAACTCAACTCCTTGTCAGCATCCAGGGGAACTCTTGGGAAGGTTATGAATGCAGGAATGAACCCCAACATGAGGCAGAGCTCCACATATCCAGAAGCATCCCTCCCTCAGAGGGACGGAGAGATCACTGCAGCAGCCAGAAACTACCAGGATGACATAGAAAAGAAGTGTCATCATTGCCTACAGTGCTATTGCAAGCCTCACAACATTTGACATATGCCAGGACAGTGAAGGTTAGCACAGGCAGTGTGAAAGGGCTGTCCATCATTTAGGATAAATTGGCAGGGTCTTGCACATCTGTGCCCCACATGTTGTTAACTGGTTTATCTGCTCCACCACGGCAGTGGGCTCCAGGTTGGCCAGGGATTAGGAAGGGCAGCAATGACATTCAAGGACCAACAATAACCCTGTCCGGTCCAGGGTTGCTGAGCTTATTGTGCAGGATGACAGCCTTGTCACCCAAGAGGACTGGACTGGGCTCCAGCTTTTCCCACTGCACAGTTAGCAGGGCTGATGGTATTGCCAGACTAATCCTTCAGTGAGCCTAGCATGGGAGAGTATAGGCAGTGGGAGGTTGGATATAGGGGTTTATGCACGTCCACATATCTTCTGCAGCTTTCTGAATCTCCACAGCAAATGGTAGGAGGAATTTGGCTCAAGCAGAAACCTTGGAAAACACATCATTATAAATTTTAGACAACACCCATGTTTATAGTACTCAGAATCTTTTCCTACCTCTTTCCTCCTCCACAGCTACAGATTTTGCTGTCATGTCCCTGCCTGTATTATGTTCAGAAATCCATCTCTGTTTCAGCAAAGCCTGTATCATCAAACTTAGCTTATCCTCTCCTGTGGCTAACCAGAATGACTACACAAAATGAAAAAAAGGGTTGTAAGTCAGGTTTGGTTTGTTCTCTTTCATCTGCAGGACTTTATCACAAAACTGCCTGGTCCTAATTTCCTAATTTTCTGTGTGGTTTTCTTTTCTTTTCTTTTCTTTTCTTTTCTTTTCTTTTCTTTTCTTTTCTTTTCTTTTCTTTTCTTTTCTATACATGCATGTTTTAATACATATCTACTTAACTGTGCATAATATAGATGAATAAGATATAGAATCATAAAGAATA
>JANHFX010018802.1:0-28053 GCA_027560015.1 Chloroceryle amazona | reverse complement strand
ATAGTGTATGCCTTGTATGTAACCTCTAGGCAGCTGCTTTTATCATACTAATAAAGTAGTCTTTAGGCATCTTATAAATCTCTAGATTGCACAGTGCCCATGTGGCTGTGTAAATGAGGATGAGATTAGACACCCTGTGTTTACAGAGAAACACATGATTGAAAAACTGAGCAATTATTTTCTTTCAGATCACATATTTGAGAGACAGAAGGCTCAGCAATCTAATTTCTCTAAATCACAGATTTCTGTGTTTGCCAGATGCTTGTTTTATAATAGTTATTATTTCATCCTTTGTTTCACTGGCAAATGTCATGTAAATCCCAAACACCAATGGCATTCACAGTCAAAGTGCTTGGAAAAGCAGGAAGACTCACTCGTACAGCCTTTTCTTCTTCCAGCCACACTTGCTCAAGTTTCCAGTCTCACTGGTCTCTACAACAGGGAGAAAACTCATCACATATCATGGAATTATATAATTATTCTTCATGCAGATTTACCTGTGCAATACATCCACACATAGCTGAAAAGATGTCAGGTCTGCTCCTTTCTCCTTGTGACCTGTAAGAAGAAGATATATGAGTAAACAGTTTGGTTCAGGATTCCTACCCCTTACATTTTAGCATTGAATTTGGCTCTGAAAAGCCAACGGGAGGAACATATTCTGCTCTATTATCTCCTGTGGAAGAACACTTCGGCACTCCCAGAAGTAACCTCAGTCTCACTTGCATGCTGAGGTGCTATTTTAGGGACTGAAAAATGCATAGGCTGTGCTCAAAACATGTCCACAGCAGTGTTAATGAGGATGAAGACAAGCACGTAGGAAGGAGATTGCATAGGGACACACTGGGACAGTAACACCTTGGGAAATAAATTACTCTTCTGAGTAATCCACATGTGTCCTGGATTTACAGTGAGTCCCCAAGAAAATTGCTCTTTTGAGAAGATGATGAAGAAAACTACAGAAAGTCATAAACCTAGTTGTCTAATTCCAAATGTAATTAAATGATACGTTGTGTATACTGAATTTCTATTTTTGTTAGTAGCTAATAATTATACTAGAAAGGTAGAACTGAAGGCATAATCTGTAGAAAAGTATCTTAACTGCCCTAGTTTTGTTCTGCTCTGGCATGGGTGTTGGACTCGATGATCTTCAGAGGTCCCTTCCAACCCCTTACATTCTGTGATTCTGGGATCTTTTCTCCCAAAATAACCTTAATATCATTACATCCCTGGAAAATATGTTTGCTTAATCCAGTAGAGCACAGTGCAAAGATATTCCCAGGATAACGTTGACTAAATGGAAACTGGGACCAAACCAGTATAGCTGCATTAATGTGACACCAGCACAGCCTTCAGCACAGCCAGGTGCTTCAATCTAGATATTGATCTTGGTCTTAACCCTACATCACTTCCACATAGCATATTTCTAGGCAAACCTGACACAAGCTGACTGCTGTGCTTCTACTTGTTAAACTGCAGCCCAGATGAACATATAAATTTATTTCAGCATTCTGTGAAGCCTGAACTATTCCCTTCAGGCTTGCCTTGTCCATTTTTGACTCACAGTGGATAAAAAGCAGCTCAGTTATACAGTCATGTTTCTCTAGCTAAAAAGGATACAGGAACTCAACTTAGTCTCAGTACATTCCTTGTACAAATTTTTCCACAAATGCACATTTTTTTCCCAAATATTCGCAACATTTGTGTAAATCTCATGAATCAAAATAAGTACTTAAGGCAAAAATTTCAAGCCAATGTCTGAAAGGATTTTCATAGCTTATATATCTTATTTATGTAAGAGTTTGAATGCTTTTATGAAAAAAATTACTTGGGCCAGTAGATCACACCTACTTTCTAAAAGTGAGTTCACTCATGTGAACCTAGTTCTGCTCACATGTCGCACTGTCATGGAGCAGAAACTTATTTTACATACGAGTAGTCTTCACAAACTTCAACAGCAATCTGGATGGACCTGTCAGACAAATGTGTTAAAGGGTGAATTTCTTTTTCTCTCCTGTTAGAACTGTGTTTCTAAATACTTCTAAAGGCACCTCAGAGAATGTCTGTTTTGGCATCACTGCATTATTTATGTCTATTTTGTTAGCAAATACAGAATATAATGTTAAAAGATATTATATTGCTGTTATCTAGATGAGTCATTTCCTTTTATTTCCTTCTTCCTGCCACGAAAGTGTATTTTGTCTGAGGATGTAACAAGTGAATACAAAGAATAATAAAGTTCTTCAGGACAGGGGGAACAACACACCTACTCATGCACAGGGGTATTAGAAGTAGAGAAAGTCCTAACAAAAACATCCACGAAATCCTAGCTGCAGCATGGCTGAGGCACAGGAGCAAACCTTTGATTTGCTTTCTCATCTTTGCTCCAGCTACGGAGTGGTATGTCAACATCAACTCATCAACTGCTAATTACTGTTGGGATGCAAAGGGGCTCAGCCCTTAGTCAGAAATTACACTATCTTCAAATATAAGTTCTTAAACTTGAGGCATGTAAATCATACAATTACTGCCAGGATCATAAAGTTGGCTTGTAGGATCTCTACACCAAAACTCACTGTCTCATTAGTACATAGGAAGAGCAGCACAGTGCCAAAAGCAATGGTGTTGTGAATGGTGGTTGAAAACACCCAGTAAATAGAAGACAGAGGTTTATGCACCTCAGACTATAAAGGCCTCTGCCCCCTCAGTCTTGCATCCACTTTTCATCTCCTACACTTTTCTTTTCTTGTTACTAGCCCAGCTTTCTGCTTGCCACTCTGTGAATCATCTCATCTCTTCTCAACTAATGGCATATATATATCTAGCACTTTTCCTACAGAAGAAAATCAAGAGTAGTTATGAAGACTCAGAGTGATTCACTTTCTAAATGGGTATGTGCAATTGCTCCTCAATTCAATATGGGTTTCATGCAGTACATTTTACTATTTGCTGCTATACACACATTCCAGACAATGTAATGGACAAAAGAATAAGCTAATGCAGCAATTCCTTTGTATGTGTGAAATATTTACCACTTCTATGTCTGAAATATGAGGCTCAGTTAGGAAAACACTGTAGTTTTAGCCAGGGAAGGAATTGCACCATGCTCAGTGGAAAAAGGGAAAGTATTAGTCTAAGAAAAATGAGTGAAGCACAGCCCTGAACAAAGTCCTCACACAGAATGTACATGACACAGAAATCCCGTGTGTCTCTGTACCTGAAAGTTCATGGACTTTCAGGGTGGACTGTGATTCCTAATGGCTGCATCTGACATAACTTTGACTCCATGACTCAGTATTAACCACTCTGTTTTGTGGGTGGTTTTCTTCAGAAACACATGCAGAAACACATACTCTTACAAGAGCAGTCACTCTCTGTTCTTTACAATTCAGATTTACTTAACCCATTTCTACAGTACAAGATAATACTTGATGTGTGATTGTTGAGTTTGCACTAGCAAAATGTGAAGAGCAAATCAAAAAGCAGTGATCTCTTTCTATTGAAGAAGAAGGAGAACCTCCTGGTGTTTATGTAGTAGCACTGGTGTTTTGCAGCATAAGCAGGGGACAGTCCCAGAGTGATTCTTCTCTCAGTTTTCCCTTTGTTCTTTTCTTGCAGAGGCTGTTATTGTCCTTGTAGCTTCTTGCTATCTCTTTTTTCAACATACAAAGGATGTTTTACATATGCTATTTACAAGTTCTACTTTCTATTGAGTATACACTAAAAAAAATCTCCCTTTGTTAACAAGGTTGAATTTCTTCAGTGATACTATTTGTATGTAGATCTGAAGTCTCAAGTATCTTCCTGTGCTTCTGCTACAGAACTCATCTGCTCTCTTCCTATGGGAACACTTTCTCTGTGGCTCTTTATCCTTTACAGTAGATCTTAAATTTACTACAAAACAATAGAACATGCTTGACCATATGCAGAAGTGTATGGGATGAATTTGCTGGAACCTTCTAGTCTAAGCAGCAATGGCATAGCTGGCTGTAACAGCGTGAGGTTGTGCTCTTGTGGTCCCTTCCCTTGCCATAAATAACTGTACAATGTGTGTCCTTATAAATAAATTTTACCTATAGTTTCTGTGAAAGTAGAGCTTTTCCATGACATTTATCTATGGCCCTGATGCATGAAGCAGCTGCTCACTCCAAGATCTTGTTGCCAGCTTAGTAGCAGAGGCTGTCTTCTTGTGCCAGGACAGATCTCTACCAGACAGTGGCAAATAAGGCACTGTATGAAGCTGCTATTGGGAAACTGGGCTGAAAAATTTTATTAAAGTTCATCTATTACATTAGCACATCTGCTTGAATAAATAGCTAATGGGTAGTTAGTGGTCCAGTAACTGAAAGAATAAAAAGCCCATCTTGAAAGGCTCTTTAGAGAAGAAAATATCTCAAGTCAGATGAGGGTTTGAGGCACTTTCTAGATCTCTGAAACACTTTATCAGTCTAAGCCTATCAATGTGTCTCTGCTTCCTCTATTAAACAGGCAAATAAATCAACATTTTCTTCTTACATTTTCCCCTGAGGTCCAGTGATTGCTGCTGTTGTTGCTGAACTGATTCAGTGGAGCAAAACATTAGCAAAAATGATTCTGTGCTCTCAGCTTTATCTTTTCTTCCTGAGAGCAGAAGAATTTGCAAGTATTAACATGACATGCAGCTTACATGTCGTAGGATAATGCACACTGATGAACAATGATGATGCTGGGAGAGGTGATGTGCTACCCTTACAGCTGATACGTGGTATGCATGAAAAACCTTAAAAGTCAGGAGTTTTTATCCTTTATCTCACTATCTTTTTAACAAAATTCATTGTAGTTCACTTTCACCTCTCAACTGGCTAACACTGCATTTGGTCATACATGAGATGCACTTTGTTGAATACTGATGTAACCTGTGCATTTCTAGCCATGGCATTATGGTATGTAAATGAGTAAAAAGAAAATCAAGACTCAGATCATTACAAAGGAAGATGAGTCACAGTTACTGTCTGTGGTGGGCCTTACTGAATGCATTAGTTTGATGATTTCTCCATCAGTGGCCAAAATTGAAGCCAACCAGCTTTCATATCTTCTCTGACCCAACTCACTTTATAATAACTGGATAGCTATCAACGGAGCAAGATACCCACCTTCCTGTTGGCAACACAGTTTAGTCAGAGCCCATCTTTAAAGGTGTCTATTTCTCTCTACTGACTATAGGAGCTCTGTAAGAAAACTAGACTCCCAATATAGGCACTCTATTTAAGTTTAGATTTAAGAAGTATAGGCCACTTTTTTCATGCATAAATTGTATTCAGAAGAAAACTGATTCACTCCAGAATCTTACACCATAGGACACACAAAATATTTACATTTTCGGTTGAACTCCAAGTTTTCTTTGTCTTCCACCAATGTTATGTCAGATGTGCCAAATACTATAAATGAGCTGCATAATATATCTTAGCATAAAGGTTCCTCTGTGTGTTTCACTGTAGCATTGTTTCTTTATTCCAGGTCTGAAGTATCCTACTACTCTTTTATTTTTTTCTTCAAAATGTTCAATAAATTTAAGCTTCTGTTCTTCCAAAAAGATCTTGCCCTTTGAATTCACTACCTATATTTTCATTTTCCTACTAGAAACACAATTTCATTTTGCAAATTACCTCATTATTAGCAATTTGTAGGGTGATTGCTGAGACTTCTCAGTAGCTTCTTAACAAAAATAATAGCATAGAGTCATAAGACTGGTAGGAAGAGGTAATACCTTTATGAGACTGCCCACATATCTGTTAAAAAAAAAAAAAGAGAAGCTTTTCTCAAAACATCTCTTTGATGGATCTTGGTTTGCATCTTGATCAGACCTTGTGTTTCTAAACTATATACTTTTAAAGAAGTGAATAAAAAGCTCTCAGCAATTACTCTGCAAATGGGTAGTAATGAGGTTGTTTGAAAAGTGAAATTGTTTCCAGGAGGAAATAAAAACTTGATCTACTGAATTCCAAGCAGAGCTGTTCCTTTGAAGGTGAAATTTATTGAGCAATTTTTCTGATGACCTAATGAAGTGACCTTGTGCCTGAAAGCTTGTGGACTTCTTCCATCTATAGCCTAGTCTAATAAAAAATGCTTCCTTCCTTAGGGGCTTGAAATTTCTTGAATCTAAGAGCATCACAGCTACAATGTTACTACTACTAAATAATAATATTGCACTATAAGTAATTAAATCTATGTCAGTCCCCCTGATCTGGGAGTGTCTTCATATCAAGTTAATTAGCAGACAATAGCCAGAGGGTCTATTTCATGGTTCATTTGGTTTTGGTCTCTAAGGGCAAACTATCTAACTAAATTATTCAGAGCAATGTCTGGAAACACCTTTCTAATCCTCAGGTCCACACAGATAAGAGACTGTTTTAACCAACTTCCTTTAATATCTTAATAACAGAACCTATTCTATTTCCTTCAGGATGACAAAGAAGCAGAAAAAAAAAAATTATTAGGTATTCAACTCTTCCTTAGACAGCAACTACTATATGCAGGCTAGAGGTGGAATAAACACATGTTGGAATGGTTCCCCCAGAAAGAGCAAGATTCATGCCCTCTGACATAACCGTGTCCCCTACTTAGTCCAAAAATGTATTACAGCAAAACTAAAACACAGCTTTAAACCTTTCAGCTGCACCCTGGATGTATTGAGAAGAGAGGGGTGAGACACAGCACAACTCCCAGTACTGAGATAAAATGAGCATGTCCCTCACCCAGAAGTCCAAATCAGACACAGGGAACTCATAACCCTGCAACTGGCAGGAAGTCTCAACCAAATTCTCAAGCTCTGAAAGCAGCATTAATGTTCAACAACTGGCTCATAACTCACCAACCAATTCATTTTTAACTCAGACCAAAACATTTCAAGGAATACCAAAGGCCAGTCCAGAATGTATAATTCCAGCTCCTGAGCTTTTTTTTGTTGTCACCCTAGCAGTGGCCGTAATTCTTCATAAGGGGAATGGGTTCCCCTTGCTTCTATTTACAAAATAATGAGATGGCCTGAGGGAGGAGTTAGGCAGTTTAAAGTCATGGTTTAATTTCCTCTGTAATTGCAAGTTGATTGCTAGTATAATTTAGCTTCCATGCATTTTGCATCTTGTGCCAGCCATTTCCTAAAGTGGATAATCTTAAATTAAGAGAATGGTATCAACTGAAAGGCATAGCTATGTTGGAATCTCACAAACCATTCATGTAAATTATCAACCTAGCAGACTTCTTTAAAAAAAAGAAAACCCTTTGGATGCTTTTCTATGAATGTTTGATTTATTTTAAAGTTGGATTAATGAAACCTTAACTAAAAAAACTTGAAAATACTTTATTTCAGGCAATTTACTTTGCATTTTTAAGAAGAAATATGTCTACAAAACATTTATATGTTTTCTGCCTTCCATGCCTCAAAATCCAAATCCAAATCCATTAAGAAACCAGAAATTCCCTTTCTAATTCCTTAAATTTCCTTAAAGAAAATAAGAGTAATTTAATAATTTCCTGGATGAAGGATTGTAACTTAGCATCTAGTTCATTCCCCTCAATTTCTAAAGGGCCACACAAGCAAGAGGACAACACACACCTGAAAACGTAAAACACTATGCTTGAGGATAATACACTTTTCACAGGAAAGGTATCTAGGGAGCTCTGTGTTCAGCCAGGCTGAGGAGAATAACAAGCTCAATGAATCCTTCTAATGTTTTGCACTCTTCTTAGTTTGTTTTGCCAGCATCCACATTACTTTTCTCCTGGTTTGTTATCTCCAAGAGCCTCAGCAGCAGTCACAGCAGCCTGTGTAGACAGCTTGTGCCTCTGCAGGTACATTGCAAAGAGCTTGTACCAGTTGCTATCACTTGGCATGAGCCTTTCTGTTCCTGATATCAGTGATATTCCTCTCACCTAACTTAAGATACATACGTTGTAGATGTATTTTAGCTGGTCACTCCCAACATGGTCAGCAGACAAAAACACAGGTATGGTTCAGCTCAGCTCTACCTATGCTAAGGTGAACCCTAGAAATACCCATTCTCTTTTGTAGGACAGAAGCTTGGGATAATTAAACCATATGCAGATACCCATTTGATAGAGCTTTGCAACTAAGCCTAGGGAAAAATTTCTGTCTCTGACTACTGCAAATGCTGCTGGCTTCTATATCATATGTCAAAATTCCCTGAAGTAAAGTTTCTAACCTGAGGAAAAAAACATAGGGTTGGATGGAAAATCTGTAGACAAAGGAAAACTACATTCATAGAAGACCAATTGTTCTCATTAACTTCTTAAATGAGAAGATGCAATACTTTATATGACCCACTCACATTCATAAATGATGGCACGGAGGTTAAAGGTGATTATTTGTCTCTGTGAAAACTGGTATTTCAAGCCCACTCATTATTTATTAATTGTGGAGAGGTACAATCTAGTGACTCTTCACTCTGAGCTTTCCCTCACTTTTAAACTGCCAAATTTCAGCGTTCCTTCTGCCAATCAGGTGTGAAACTGTCTTATACTGAGATAGAAACAAGAGTGGGTGTATCAGGTCTCCCTAACTCAGTCTGTATGTTCAGTCCAGCAGAAATAAGTTGTCTTGACCTCAACAAACAATATCTAGCAAAAACTAAAATAAAATTAGAAGATAAATGCCTTCTCAGGATCATTTGTGATACTTTTCAAGATAAGGCATCACATATGCAGATAAGCCCATTGGACAAACACAACACACCCTATTATATTATTACCAAAGGTGTTCCTTACAGTATTTTAAAAACGTATTACCCAGAAAATGTAACAGGAAGAAGTAGGAGGCATTAAAAAACCCTATATTTTTCCATTACATAAACAAATGTCTTGTTTTTCAGTCTTAAATCAGAAGTTTGGAGTTTTTGCAGCACCATCTAGTGAGACTAAGGAGGTTTTACTCCACTTTGCAGATATTTCAGCCTGTTCCCTCTTTACATTTGCATTTGTTTATAAGCATGATCTACTTACAGTCTATTGGCTGAAAGTCTTTGGGGCCAACAAGCTGTTGAAGAAGGTGCCTTTGGTGCACACAATAGTCCTTTTTACGTATCTTTCTGAATTGCAAGAAATCCCACAGCTTTGTAAACTGCTGAGCTGAAAACCCTCAGAGCTTTCATCAAGCCTTGGTATTAACAAATCGCCTCCTAGCTAGTGAGATATCCCTCTGATCTGTACCTTGTTTTGAAAGAATACACTCTGCAAGCAAAGAACAGATGCATGTTTTATTGGATGTGAAGGATATTCTCAAATGTAGGCATACCTGTCATCATTCCTACTAGGAAGTGTTACTGATGATATTTTCTATAAGACAACATCTATACACTCATCTCTATGCCAGACACATGCAAGACTGTATGCAGAATATCCTTCCTGGCCCAAAGATGTTGCTGGCAAACAACACTCGATCTGATTCCAAGCCTGTTAAGAGGGTGTTCCTCTTTTGCTAGGCTGCTCTGTGTCTTAAAAGTTTCCCAGTGACTAATTAGGATAAGCATGGCTTCGTTTTCCTCATCTACTCATCCCTGGTTAAAAAATCCTGGACTATTTTCACCCAACTGAGCCAAGGTGGGGAATCAGAAGCATTTCTGAAAAGATTCCCAATACCACCTCTTAAAATAACATTTTTGCCCAACAAGAAAATAAACCCCCCCTTTAGAAATTTCCTTTTGAGTTCTTTCATGTCACCAAGAGCTTGGTACATCACTGACAGCAAAAAATGATAAAGGTTTCCAAATGAAAGCAATTCACCTGCTTCTAACAGCACATATGCACACACTTGCAAGTTATGTGATTGTTAGAAAAGATGATCCCCCTGTAGGAAGATGTAAACAAAAAGACATAATTCGCTATGTAAAAGCTATTATGTTATTTTATGGTTTTATCCATATGTTTTACTAAAACTGTCATAAAACTACTCAGTCCTTCCTCTCTTACCTGAAGCTGAAGGAGTTTGTCCTCCACTTACATAGTGGCATCCTCTCTTCCAATAGGATTTCTTTAGTGTGATGACAGAGGTGTCTGCCTGAATGGTGGCTCCATAGGTTTCTGTCCTCAGCAATGAAGATGCAACAGCAGTGACATTTATGAGAACAGGAGAAACAATCAAGTATACAGTGTGCAGAACTGCTACAAGCAGGAGCACAAAGCATCACTACTTTATCTTTTTTTTCTTTTTTTTTGGATAACTGCTTTGCATAAGGATAATTCATTTCATGAAGTGCAAGGGGAGGAGAAGATTCAAAGATACTGCCCAAAGGAGACAAAGTCTGTATTGTTATTCAGATAGCATGAGTAGACCCAGAGAGTTTTGTTTCTCATATCCCAGGGGACAAATCCAAAACAGCTGAGCTACAACTCTGAAAAAGACCTGTCAGAAATATCTGTTATAAATATTGTAGGTTTACTCTCAAAACTCAAATGTCACTGCAAAAAAAATCCCAGAGTGACATATGACACAGCTTGATGTAATCTCTGTGAAAATCATCTACCAATATGCACAAATTGCTAATTTTACTCTAAAACATAAAGTCCTGCTTGCTTATGATATTACATTCTTGCCTACAGTCATCTTAATTTTATGTTTATTACTGCATCATATTTTTGAAAACATGACTTTTGGGAAGTGCTCCTACAGGATCTAGAATATGTTGATAAATATCAGTTAAAATGCCTTCACAATACTATATTTAATCAATGGTTATATTAATTGCTGTCACCCAGTGGGCTCATTGTAGGCTTTGGCTCACCATACTGTAATTTAATACATCATTGTTTGGTTAAATGATTTAAACATCTCCATTTGAAGTAGTGGGATTTATTTGCCTCTATTAGCAGCCACTAAAAATGTATGTTTCAAGCTACATGCTTGGTTGACTTAATACGTACTGTCTTACAAAAATCTTTTCTTCATATTTGTAGCATGGGAACAACCTCATGGAAGGCAACATACACAACAGCCTCAGCTAACTACATGTGGGATTACCTGCTTTGTCTTCTGGACCTGCCTTCAAAGTCCAAGGGCAATACTTTGCTCTATTTAAATGATAGATATTCTAGCAGTACTAGGAAGCTGTTAAACATGTTACACAGGGGGAACTCTTTCATGAGAAGTGCTGATATTTCTGACTCTCACATAACTTGCACTGGGGCACTCATGCACTTGAAGTTATGCACTTTAGAGTAAGATAAGCTGTGCAACCACTTTGCAGTTTGTCTTGCTTACCTGGGGCCCCACTGGTGCCAGCAGAAGTCACAGGCTCTTAGCACACCTCAGCAGCTGGCCTGTGTAACACTAAAGTGAATAAATTGGCTCTTAAAACTAGGCTGCTGTGTTAACAGCTTCTACAATCTGTGTAAGTGTTATGAATAATGAAGTAAGACACTGGCAATGACAACACATTATTGAAGAGCCATTAAGTACTGCATTATGATTTCATTCTAATGCTTCTCCTGGTTGAGAGAAATTGCATGCCTGTGCATGAGAAGGAGGAGGAAGAGAAAGGAAGCTGCTTAATATGATTCTTGTTGAATTTAGCTACTTGTTAGAACATGTTATTTCCAGGAGGACTGGCCATTTTGGGGAGTATCATGCTGCCCTTAATTTTTGTGCA
This sequence comes from Chloroceryle amazona, assembly GCA_027560015.1. Taxonomy (NCBI): domain Eukaryota; kingdom Metazoa; phylum Chordata; class Aves; order Coraciiformes; family Cerylidae; genus Chloroceryle; species Chloroceryle amazona. Next base: position 16,414 of record JANHFX010018802.1, on the reverse strand, counting down.
CTCAGAGGTCTTGTTGGACTACAGAGAGGTTTAATTAGATGCTGACAGTGAAGGTGAAGAGATTATAATCCTTTTACACACCCCTGGTTTACCCAGACCTAGTCTGTAATCCTGCAGACCAAGAGTATCCACCACTGTGGCTTACACAGGTGAGCTGGTAAAGTGCAGGAGAGGGCAGGGATAAAAACAGGCAGTCTTAGCTCAAACCCAGAAAAGACTGTAAGTGGGCATAAAGTATCTTCCAACCTTGCCCTAGGATGAGAAGAAAGATGGGAAAGAAATGCACCTGAAATCCATCACCTGTCAAGGTGCAGGTTATGTATCAACCCTCCAGTTAGGGTTTCTGTTCCAAAAAACAGTGTCCCTTTTAACAACCTTAGCATGAGCACTGCAAAATAAGGTAACACGATACAGGAATAAAGGTGAAAATATTTGGCCTCAGTGCTTTATAGCAGCTAAATAAATCTACTGCAAGAAATTCAAAGTATCTGGAGGCTGAAGTGGAGGAAGATATTACATCCTTATACAATATTGCCGATGCACAAGCACAGTATGGGCACAGATGCAGGGAAAGATTTATTCCAGCATTGGCAGTGGAACCACTTCTGTAACCAAAGACACTGGGAAATGATATCACCTTTATTGCTCACCAATGGCAAAAAACAACCCTTTTGCTTCCTGCCTATGAAGCTGTTCAACTTTGATGACACAGCAAATGACCAATAAATCACACAGTAAATGCAATTTCCTCCTACATTTTTAATATTTCTTCATTCCCTGCATGAGCCTCAGCTGGAGGAAAAACAAAAACTCTCCAGAGCTTACCAGTTGGACATGTTACAATATTGATTTCACAGAAGGTCACCGATACAGTTTGTGGTTTTTTTCATCTATTCCCCAAACAAGATATAGGACCAAAGCAGCACACGCTGGCAACCTTAGACCAGACAAGAAGTATGAGAAACTGGTAAAACTGAAGCAAAAGAGAAGTAATTCAAAGCTTCCTACAACACAGGGAGAAGTGAAAAAGACATAGTAAGAAATTGTTGAGGACGTTATAATATGACTTCATCTTCCTCAGAATCCTCTATTCAACTGCATTCCAGACTGTTGTTCTCAAAACTGACCTTTACTGATCTGACCATCTAGATTTCCTTATATCACAACAGTCCATTTTCACCAAATAAAGCTGAGTCTCAGTTAGAAACAGACCTCTTTCTTCCAAGAGAAGATGTGAAAGGTAGCACTTGACATACTAAGGGAATTAGTTGGGGAATTCATGTGTATACAGGGTAGAAAAAAAAAAAAGGTAAAAAGATTGGTAAAGTAACATTTACAAATATATTTCATGCAGTAAAGTGAAATACTGTTCTATTTTCTCAATATTTTTCTTCTTCCATGTTCAAAAATGAGACAGATACAGACCTCTTGACTTACCTGTTGGCACTTGAATTTGAATCTATAAGCTGTCAGGTGTCTGTGCTTGCCAAAGGGATGAAAAAAGTCATCTGAAGTTCTGATAATAACATTAACTTTTTTTTTTTTTTTTTTTTCCACAGCTCCATTCAACCCTCCCAATGCTGCAGACAGTATGGTCAAATTTGATGCCTACGGAGATGGTATAGGACGATACAATGTGTTCAATTTCCAGTACACTGGTGGCAGATACTCCTATGTGAAAGTTGGTCACTGGGCAGAAACCTTATCACTTGAGGTAGACTCTATCCACTGGTCCAGGCACTCTGTCCCTGTCTCCCAGTGCAGTGACCCTTGTGCACCTAACGAGATGAAGAATATGCAACCAGGAGATGTCTGCTGTTGGATTTGTATTCCCTGTGAAACCTATGAGTACCTGGCTGATGAATTCACTTGTGCAGACTGTGGGCCTGGAAAATGGCCCACAGCTGACCTGACTGGCTGTTACGACCTACCGGAAGACTACATAAAGTGGGAAGATGCTTGGGCAATAGGTCCTGTTACCATTGCATGCCTGGGCTTTATTTGTACTTTTATGGTCATTGCAGTGTTCATCAAGCACAACAATACTCCCCTGGTCAAAGCCTCAGGCCGTGAACTGTGCTATATATTGCTCTTTGGGGTCTTCCTGTCTTACAGCATGACTTTCTTCTTCATAGCCAAGCCTTCTCCAGCTATCTGCACCCTGCGTCGTTTGGGGCTAGGCAGTTCCTTTGCTGTCTGCTACTCTGCCCTTCTGACAAAAACAAACTGCATAGCCAGAATATTTGATGGTGTAAAGAATGGTGCTCAGAGGCCTAAGTTCATCAGCCCCAGTTCTCAGGTCTTCATCTGCCTGAGTCTCATTTTGGTACAGATTGTGGTGGTGTCTGTGTGGCTTATCTTGGAGGCCCCTGGCACCAGGCGCTACACTCTCCCTGAGAAAAGAGAGACTGTCATATTGAAATGCAATGTCAAAGATTCCAGTATGTTAATCTCCTTAACATACGATGTAATCCTCGTAGTCTTATGCACTGTATATGCTTTCAAAACAAGGAAATGTCCAGAGAACTTCAACGAAGCAAAGTTTATCGGTTTCACGATGTACACAACATGCATCATTTGGCTGGCCTTTCTCCCCATATTTTATGTGACATCCAGTGACTACAGAGTAAGTCTTTGGATATCTATTTCCATAAATCATGTGCACTACTTTAGAGGACTGTGTCAGCAATCGCTAAAAGCTTCTTTCTCTTCTTTTGTCCATGGATCCCTTGCAAACAAACCCTGTTCAATGATAACGTCCACCTCAACATATTACCAAATTTTAGCTTATTTCTAAGAAAAATGGTCTCATTTTAAACTGAACATGTACAGTTAGAGGTGGAAGGGTTTAGTACTGTCAGTTTGATTGTGATACAGGCATCACTTATGGATGAAGCATTCATATTGGTACCTCAGTATGTGAAGTTGTAGTCCTAACAGAAAAGCCTAGTAGAAAATGAGCTAGGATGAGTCATAATGAGTTATTTCATGGAGGTGGGACTTAAATTAAAAACTGAATTAAATAGTCTCCTTTTACAAAGGATATGTCATTCAAACGTGGTATTTTATTCCAAATAAAAAAGATAAGGAAAAAAAAATAATTTCCCATGAAACTGTTACAGGGGGAAAAAAAAAAAAAAGAATCCAACAAATGTTATGCTTGGATATAGAATTTTTTAGTCCTTCTCCACTATGTAGGGGATAAAACACATACCTCACTGTGAAGAAAATATTGGTCAGACTTGACCAACAAACTTGAAAAACATTAAATTGTTTAAATTGTCACATCTTGTTGCAAGGCTTCAAGTTCAATAAAATTGTATTTTTGGACAGAAGGAAATTGTCTCAGAAAAAGATTCACATCTGCTCCACTGGAAATCTCATAGTTATTGTGATGTGAGAAATGACTGCTGGAGTTGGCCCTTACAGCAGTTTGAGGTTAATTAATTCAGCTTTCTGCACAGAAAAAAGGTAGATTGGCTTAGGGTGGTATTTTTACCAGTAGTATGTACACAGAATAGCATGCAAAACTGTGGAGCTAATGCCACTTAACATAATTCTGATGTGACTACCCAAAAATGGTATATTTAGTACAATTTTTCTCAGCTTAGGAAAGGTACTGAAAACCTCGAGAAAACAAGGATAGATAACAAACGACGCAGTAAGACACACAGAGTGACAGTAAAAGAACTAAATATATTTAGTCTAGACAAGAGTAAACCCAGGGAGACAACATCACAGACTATAAATAATTTCAAGGCAACAAAAAGAGAGAAAGGGATTATTCAGTCTCAGGAGAAATTAGAATGGCAAGTAATGTATTGAAGCTAATGCAGGAAAAGTTTAAGGAAGGCACTGGGGAACAGCTCTGGGCACCCAGTGTAATCAGGAAGATAGACACAGAAGGAGGGTAATATCAGTGCAGACAGTCACGTGAGTGGGCAGCACAGTCACTAATGATCAAGAGGAACATGACTTGATTGCTCAAGCAGCATTTTTCAATCCTATCGCCTGAGTAGGATTTTCAAAACCACCTGTAGGCATTTAATTAAATGCAAGGTTCCAAATAAGCCAACTTTGAGTCCTACGAAATTGTCAGAAAATTTATTTAACAACATTTTTGGCACTTTTGAAAATTCCATTCTAGATGTTAACACTTCTATGTTGCCTTTGAAAAACCCATATTTTCCTTTGAAAAAACCCATCTCCATGCAGTGTTACGTGTTGACTCTGAGTCAGCCTGTGCCATCCTCACGTACACTATTAATGGCATCACTAATAAACAACCTCAGAAACATAATAGTAGCAATGGAATAAAAAAGAATGTTGAATGGCTTGAGATTTTATCATTAAGCATAAGCATCATTTAGGACTCACACTTATGAAAGAAAAGGGATTTCTCCTGGAAATTCATCTAGAGTTTTAGTGCAAAGAACAAACAAAAAATGTAGTTCAAACTACTATACATCTCTACTAATACTGAAGCAGAAATCTCCATGTATGAATCCTATATGACAGGAGACAGATAGCATGTTAGATATGCTGGGATGGAGTATTACTGCATGTCTTACAGATTCACCAACCAAATAACCTTGCTATTTGGTTAAGGCCTTCTCTGCTATGAGAAGGGTACATGGTATAGCTATGCCTCCAGTACATATGTGCTTTTGCTCTGTTAGACTAAGCTTGCCTATATTGGCACAATATGATGTGCACACACAACATATCTTCACATAATCACCAAGGTTAGAAAGGACTTCTAGGGGTTATTTTGTCCAACCTCCCCTGCTCAAAGCGGGGTCACCAACAGCAGATAACTCAGGGTTCTGTTCAGTCAGGTTTTTAATACCTCCAGGGATGGTGACTCCACAACCTCTTTGGGCAACCTGTACCACTGTGTGACCATCTTCACAGTTTTCTAATTTTTAAACAGAATTCCCTGTATTTTGGATTATGTCCATGGCCTCTCGTCCTGTAGCTGCATACCACTAGGAAGAGTCTGGTACCTTTTTCTTTCTTCTTCCATGAGATAATTATATACACACTAATAAGATCTTCCTGAGCCTTCTCTTCTCCAAGCTGAACAGTCCCAGGTCTCTCAGACTCTCCTCACATGACAGTTCTTCCCATTCTTTACTCATCTCCATGACCCTTCACTGCACTTCACACAGTATGTTCATGTCTCTCTTGTACTGGTGAGCCCAGACCTGGGCACAGCACCTCAGATGTATCTCATCAGTGCTGACCGGAGGAGAATGATCACTGCCCTTGACTTGCTGGCAATGCTCTATGTGGTGAAGCCCAGGAGGCCATTGACCTTCTTTGTTGGAAAGACACATTGCTGGCTCATGATCTACTTGTCCCACAAGGACCTTTAGCATCCTTCTGCAAAGCTGCTGTCCAGCTGGGTGGCCCCCAGCATGTATTGGTGCCTGGGGTTATGCCTCACAAGGTGCAGGACTCTAGTTTTCCTGTTGAATTTCATGATGTTCCTGTCATCCCATGCCATCTTACCAGCAGTAAGACATTCCCTGAAGTGTGGAGGACTTCCAAGAGTCCTCCAATGAACCCAGAAGTTGATCCCAGAAGGTATAGAAGATCTCAAAGCAGAGGCCAGAAACTGCTCTATAAACTCCTGCATTTGATGGTTGTCTCTGTTAGCTATAACTGTCCAAAAATTTAAAGAGGAGATCTTGAACAAGATAGATTTCTCTGATGACATTGATTTTCCTGAAGAGATTCACATGGATTGTAGAATAAAAGATACAATGAAACCTGATATGATTAAATAAGCACACATAACATAAATTCACAGCAGCCCCAATATCTAGCATATTCAATGGAATATTCAACTTGATCGTCTTAGACAAAAGCTTAAGAAATGCAGCAATAACACAGGAAGGCAAAAGTCTGGGTATTGAACTGGTTATAACAAAATCAGTTGTTGAAAGTTCCTACTCTTTGACAGGTTGTCCCTGCATTTTCTTTAGGAGTAGTTCTGACTCAAGGAGCACCCCCCTGCATGATCTAGCAGGATTGCCTCTGTTCTGCCAGCACACCAGTGTCCATGAGGAGGGGTTACACATTCAGTCACTGAGTTGACCTGGGTTAAAAACAGCCCTGTAGGATGGGGCTATTTTTAACCCAAATCATTTAATTGATTGTACATATAATTCTGTCAGCACAACTGAGCTGCTCCGGGAGGCACAAACGCTAGCAGAGCAGGGTGTGAAGGAGGGCTTTGTTAGTGAAGAGAATTGACCTTGAAACTGCTACCTTCATTATTCTTGTTTTATAAGAAATCTCCTACTCCTGTTTTATCTGTACAGTGGTCAGTTCAATACCCACCCTGAACTGACTGCAGAGCTTTGTGGATGAAATGCAGAGAAGTGAAGAAGAAAGTTCACCTTTAAACAAGAAGGTGTCCGTTTCTCATGCTGTCCCTTAGGGTATTCCATGTTCACTCACCCTGTAAAATCTTAACACCTTTTCATGGTGACTGCAACAGCTACCTTGGGTAAAGAGTGATTATTAAATGATCACAGTAATTGTACTTACTGCTGACAAAATATTTGGTGCTCAGTATATATATATAAAGCAACAAAGTCCATTCCTTTCCCTATTTTTCATTTTGCACAAATTATTTCTGACAAAGAGACATGAGAAGCATTCCCATGGAAGAAGGCTAATCTCTAAGGACTACAAGAGTGTAACTAAGAAAAAACGAGCCATGGATGTATAATCATTCAAATTAAGCAGTAGCGTTTAAAGCAGTTTAATTCAACAACTCAATTAAGGAATCTGCTTGGAAAAAAAGAATATGAAAGGAAAATGAGGCTGTAAACTGGCACCAGTTATACCACTGAACAAGAAGGAAGAAAATAGTGCCAGCAAAGTTGCACTAACAAATGCCCAAAAGCAACTACTCTAAAATCTTGAAGACTTACAAACAATCCATTTCTGAGCCGCAAAACGTACACTTCAATGTCAGGTCACCTTTCTTTCAGGCCCAGCTCTTATGTTTACTCCACACCTATGTTCCTGCAAATGATTGTTCAAGTTCTCTAATCAGAGTTGTTATTGGAGACTAAAGTGGTGTTCAAATGGATGCGTTGCGTGAGGCATCCAAAGTAAACCCCTATCAAGTACAGTATGTGCGAGTTGGTTTCTACTGCAGCCAGCTTTGCTCAGATATTGTATAACAGGTGTTACAGACCATTTCCTCATCAATTTAGAAAGTGGGGGCATGAGAGATGAAAAGAAGCAGAACTATCCTTTCTGTACTAAACTGAGGAACGACACAGTTCATCTCCCTCTGGTATGCAGACACAGGGCACCATCAGCACCATGCACCTCACTCATATGATCCTAGGGTTGGGGAAGATAACAATGGGATAGATGTTCAAGCCAGCCTGTACCAGTGCAACCCCCCAGGACTGTGGTTCCTGATATTGTATGATACTAACGTTGTCTGTTTCAGAGTCTTCCATAATGAAACTTTGTGCTTTGCGCCCACTCTCTTCTAGGTGCAAACCACCACGATGTGCATCTCTGTGAGTCTGAGTGGCTTTGTTGTGCTGGGCTGCTTGTTCGCGCCCAAGGTGCACATCATCCTCTTCCAGCCCCAGAAGAATGTGGTCACTCACAGACTCCACCTCAACAGGTTCAGTGTCAGTGGGACCGGGACCAATTACTCCCAGTGTAAGTAATAATACTGCCATCCTCAGTGCACATCTTTACATTAAAAGCCTACTTTTTCAGGTTTGTGAATAGCTTTACGACATTAAGGAAAGCATAAAAATCCAGACTTACAATCTCTTGCTTCTTCATCATTTAGAAAGGTGGCCGCAGTCATTTACTTTCACTATGTACACCTGGCTGACTAAGTGCTGCTCATCTTTGCTGGTCTTTTTGAACCATGGCAAGACACGGACCTGGATATAGGACTAAATGATCCACCACTTAAAATGGAAAAACCCTATAGTTTCCATCTAGGAAATTATTTGAGAAAATAACACAGGGAATTCATTGTCTATCACAGCACAAATATTTTTAAGAAGGAAAATTTTCCCTTACTCTCTTCTATTTATTTGTAAATTTGTTTTTTAAAGCTTCATTTATTTTCCTAACTGTTGAGACATTTATGAACCTCTATAAACGTTGTCATCCAAAATGATTCTAATCCATGTCTAAAATATTCCTCTCATCAGTCCTAGGGCCGTAAGCTTGTTTTTATTTGGGTTTTGATGGTGTTTTTATCAGTCATAAACTGCTTCATATAAGACTGATTAAAATTAGCTCCAGGGCATTTTAGTAACAACAAAAAGCCAGTTCTTGTTAATTACCAGAGCTTTAGAGGACAGGAGTACCCAAATTGCTTGAATAGACAGTGTGTTTCCTATCTCCACGGATTCCCACATCCATTGCATCTCAAGGGCTGCCACCCCCTCTTCATCAATCATTAATGTCATGAGCATAGTGAATAGCATATTAACATAGTGAGCATCATGAACAGCAAGTGACTCGCAGACAGTTTTAAACACAGTTCCTTGAACCATGAAAACTTGTCAAACACTATGAGAAAAGGTAAGTGGCAGTCATTATGCTCTTTGGTAGTGTTAAGAGTTGTCTCTATAATGTGTATCGCAGTTACATCCCTAATCCAAGAGGTGGAAGATGAGCCTGAGTCAATGTTCAATCATATAAGCTGCAGTGTAGTAGTGGTCATGAGAGCTAAACTGAGCACCTCACATAGTCATCTGAATATAGCTCCTCTTCTTCGCTACATTCTCTGCAGAAGGCAAGTGGAGGTGAATGCCTGACTGCTAAGCCAGGACGCTAGTTTTAGAGGCACCAAGCTTTGATCATTATGACAGCTGAAGTCTGGAATACAAACCAGTATAGATTTAAGCTGAATTTTTATGTGTACCTAGATATATGACATATTTTGAAACTTACCCATGATACCCATACATATTTATTGGAATCTAAAAATTCATGTTTGTCAGAGTGCTGCATAAGTTCTGCTTCTTCTGCAGTGTTTTCCCCGTCGGGATGTTGCCCAGTTTTCTTGTAGCCTGTTTTATGGGATTGCAGAGGTATACCCATAAAGTATGAGGTCAGCACTCATAAAGATTTCCAGAGAATTTAGGATAGTTTTAAGCACCTACATGATTTAGGCTGAACTTTTAAACCCAGAAGGTGACATTTATCCATGTTATGTCCACTTGGAGAGCTGCACACAGACTTGAGCTCCTCTAGGTGTTCCCATAGGAGCAGAAAAAGAAGTGAATCTACTGTTTATAGCTAGTCTGGTAAATTTTCTCTTTCAGAATTTATTTTGCGATCCCTCGTTCCAAATTAGCCCTGATATATGGCTTTCATACATGATTAAGTCACAGTTGTCCAGCTGTGAGCATGATTAGAGGAAGCAGCTGACAGAAAGCAAGTTTGAATCTGCTCGTTCCTGATTTTGTAGACATGGCTGTAAAGTGCCCACAGCAGTGCTGGGCTCTTGCATTTTACGGCTGGTTCTTTGCTTTGGATTATCAAAGCAAAATGAGGGACTGTCAGGAAAGAGATCAAAAGCATGAAATGGAGCCAAATGAAGACTTCTGCTCACATGACACATTTATTCTTGGCCTCAAAACAAGGCAAAATGGAGGTGAAGTGCCTCTAGCAGATCGAGAAAAATTTAAGGAAACTCCTTGGCTGCTGCTGTAAAATACCACATGAAACTCAGAACCCCAAAGGGCCAGCGATTAACATTGCTGAGATCTGTAAGAAAAGGCTGTATCTTTTGTTCAGTCTCAGAGAGAGAAGGATACTTAGTGTGAACACTTTACTCCACCCAGCAGCATTAATAACTGCCTCCCAGCACTACAGGAGAGGTAGTGTTGTGCAGGCAGCCTAGGGACTCAAAAGGCAAGGCCACTCGTTTCACACATACCACCATATTTCTCTGTCCAGCTTTGACATCCTCCTGAGACCATTACCATAGTTTTCGAGCTAGTCATGCTCTTCAATGTGTTTGACATAAAAAAAGCCCGAAGCTAAAAAAGTTCTGGGTGGGTGACTGGTGTTCAAAGAAACAAAATGCTTTTGCCTGTAGTCATACTGCAGTAGAACAGGGATTTGAATTAGGTCTCCTAAGCAGTACTGATTTTTCTATTTGCCAACAGTAAATAGAGATGAAAATAACAATAATAAAAATCTCAGGTCAATGTGCTGCCATAGCATACCCAGTTAAAAACTGAATATGAAATCTTGCAGTTCATTTTCACAGAAACATAGACAAGATGCCCAGTGTCCTTTTACCTACAAATTATTGTTTTCATATATGTGACTCACAACAGATGTCCACATTATGGGGTGTCAAAATCCATTTACTTAATTCAGAACAGGGGCTTATTCTTGGCTTTCCTGTTTATCTGGAATATGTCCCGCTGTGTGAGTAGTAGGTTAGTCCAGTAGATGCCTCTGCATTTCTCTTGTTAAAGCAGTTCTGTTTTCCATTTTCATTTATTCAGTCAATGAAAGAATTAGAAGTAGTAGCTGATTTGAGAAAAGAATGTTTTGTTCTAAAAATGATGCTGAGCATCTTTAAAGAGGCAGTCTGCAACTGAGACTGTAGTCGGCACCAGTTTTGGAAGACTGAGCATGCCCTTGTCAGCTGCATAAATTGCTTTCTACACTGGATGATTGAGTTTACTAAGTCATTGCTTGCTGTGTGCTTTCTTTGATGAAGGCATCACATTTCTCCGGGTCACTGTTATCATTAACCTAATGTATCTTTCAAAACACAGCTTTACGGTGCCGTGAGCAGAGATGTCGCAGAGTATCTGAAAACACAATCCTGATGCCCAGTGAATAATTTTAACAAAGATGGACAAAACAGCTTGTTTTAAGTTAAAATCCACAATATAATATATCCTGCAGTCAAAATTCAAATCCATTTAGAAACAGATTCTGATACTTAGATTCAGTTGTCGTATCACTGAAGCAGTGAAAACCTGCTGTATAAAATATTAGGCAATGTACACAGGGGTATCAGAATCTGTCCCTCACCTCTGGATGCACATTCAGTTGTTATCCGGAGATCTATAAATGAAGAGTATTATGGCTAGAAAATATTCTGAGATTCTTAATTTTTGTTTTAGTTAAAAAGTAGATCAAAACACAATCCTAATATGCAGAGGTGGATTCTCTGCCAGATTTAAAAATGCATAGATTTTATTTCAGGAACATCCATTCCAATTATGTCAAAACTCAAAGGATCAGACCTTAGCATTTCTTGCCAATAAGCCACAAAAGTCCAAAGGTTCACTTTTTATTCTAGAAGGATATCTTAGTACCACTCTAGCTATTTTAATTCACACTACCATGGAAAGCTATAAAGTGAGACCCTGAGCTGCAGAATCATCAGAAAAAAAATCATGTATTTTATTCAGACACTTCTTGGAGAAGCTTAGTCACCCTAAGCGCTCTCACTGGTCAGCAAAGAAAAATCATGTTCCTCCAAAGGATACTTCAGCCTCAGAGCTGAATTGCCTTGCAGAGGTACAAGCAGTACTTCCATCAGCTTCGCTGCTGGTAGTAATGTATAGTGACTTTTCATTAAGCATCTTGGTTAAATTGGGTGAGATGGTACAGATCAACAGAAATTCTAATCCTAAAGTCACTTTGTTTTCACTTCTCTTTCTTTTTCAGCATCTGCTAGTATGTACGTACCGACTGTTTGTAATGGAAGGGAAGTTCTGGACTCCACTACTTCGTCTCTGTGATTGTGACTTGCATTTCAGTTCTTGAGTTTTTAGACTGTTAGGCAAAATTTTGCACATGTTGTGCACTCCAGAAAACATCAGAAAATGAAATGAAATAAAATAAAATAAATAGTACCTTTTTTTAGAAACAGTGTAATAAATTATTTTTGAGGATTGTACAGTATATAGTGATGTTCTGGAACTTTTTAGACTGATTTTAGCCCTTCTGTTGTTAACGGTCATATGGGACATGTAAATAACCATGGTTCACAATGTGCATAGTCCTGCAGTAAGGGAGTGATTTGTTGCAAGCACAGTTGCAATGTTAGGTGACTTCTTTCCTACGAAATTTTTTTGTAGCTCCTTGTTGTAATTAACTTAGATTGCATTTCTATGTTGTATATTACAGTTACCTTACGTGTAACAGGTTGGTTTTCTCAGCACAAAACAGCAGTATTAATGTAAAGGCACCAATAATAAAAAGATAAAAGTTTTTCAGCATGGTTTAATTTCTGTTTCTTCCTCAGGGTCATTACATCTCTCTAGACCTACCAGGATAGGTAGAAAGGATACAAAGCCTGCAGTACTAAGGTATCTCTACACATATCTGTGTATGGGTCTGTGTCTATGTTACAAAATCCCTATCACATAATATGTGCTTACAATTAATGCTTTGTCAGGGTTTAGTATAAATTCCCTCTCATAAAAAAAAAAACCAAAAACCAAAAACCCAAACAAAACAACCAACCAAGCAAAACCATAAACTCTTCCCCCCCTTTATTAAAGTATCTCAAGTGCTCTTTTTGTTATTAAAAAGTAGAGTACTTTTCAAGAGTGAAGATATCTAATTGCATCTCACTGAGATATTTGCAAAAAAATTTTGATCACTGGTTCACTTATTCAGCATGATTTAATGTTGTCATGCACACAATAGATTGGTAGCATATAAAAAAAATCAAAGAGATGGAAGAAAATCTGTCAGAAAATTAGCTAAGACTGTTTCATACCTCCAGCCAAAACAAAGCTGGTTCCGTTTGTCTGCATCAACAGTGCTGTGAAAGGTAATTGGAGCAACACAGAAACACGAGACCAAAGAAAGTCAGAAAAAGAGGAATCCAGAAGACATTTACACTCATCTCTGGGGTGACCTTTGTATTCAAACCAAATGATTCAAGACACACATACTGTCTACTTAGACAATTGCAAAATACCTTTAAAGACTGGCTTTTATAACGGCATTCTTAAAGCTGCCCTCACTCTATTGAAACAATCCAAAAACACAAAAAGTCATTAAGGAAACAAACACACCTTTGATTAATGCATCTGGGCATATTTACCCAAGGGCTTGTTTCCGTTGATCTCATTCTAGCTGAGGTCAATAGCAAAATTCTCATTGACTTCAAAGGCACAAAGGCATGAAAGGCAGACACTACAGATACATACTGTTGGATGTACGAGTTCTCTGGACCCCAGATCTCCTGCACTTTCAGATGTTTTTTACACATATCTGGAAAGGTGTAAATCCTTAAGGCTGAACTGGCAAAGGAAGTAGATGTTATTTTGAATGCAAAAATTAACGATGAAGGTTCTTAAAATTCCTTAAAATGTCTGGTTTTTTTAGACATACACATGTCCACCAGCAAAGACCTCTTGATGCCTACACTTCTGTGACTGGCTACACAAGCCTCTGCATTATGGATTTCTCTCATACAAAATTCCCTGTGACTTTTCCCAAAATAGACATTTCTCAGGCTGCAATACAAGTAGAGCCCTGCATTCAGCTTCTTTCTCTCCCAGAAGATCTAGAGTGTCTAATATTTGGGGCTGAGTTTACACAGGTGTCAAGTTTGGGCAGGCTGGGAGTCTGCTTTCTAAATCAAGACCCCTTAAAGCATCTCAAATTGGGCAGCATATTAATTTGACTTTTGTGTAGTTCTTTTTGTGGAGTAAGAGGCTGTTCACAGTATGGCAAAATGTCAGAGTATCTGACAATGTTGATGTCCCTGCATCTGCATTATATCTACTGAGCTCTTAAAAATGTCTAAGCCACTAAGAATTTCTTCTCAGTTTTTATGGAAAGCAACAATCAGGGTCAAATTCATGTCACCTAACATTCATCGTCTACAGCATAAATAGCTACATATGAGACTGTCAATGTGTTCTCCCTTTGTACTCAGGGAATTAGGCACAATTCCCCCGGTTTATCACAGACTGGTAGTTTAGGCTTAGATTAATCTCTCCAAACAAAAGCTAGCACAGCTTGCTTGGATCACAAAGATTGCACTGAAAATAAAGGCATTGTTTCAGAAGAATTCCATCCCTTGAATCTAAATTGGCATCACTGAAGCTAATTTATAACAGGTGAGGACCTCACTGTCCCAGAGTTTTCACTCCTGTCAATAGCACTAGTGAGAAAATGACCCAATGTCTGTGTCTGAAAACATGTTATGAATACTTAGGTGTTTTGAAAGCCACCTGCATGTGGGGTTTTCATATTAAAAAAAAAAAATAAATCATGCAGAGCTCTGAAGTATCAGCCCCACCAAATGTTCCTGACATTTACCTGCTTTACCTTTTTTGACTTGAATGGTTTTCGCTGCTTTTTTTTGTATATCCAAGGATGCAGATTATCTGGTATTGCCTGATGATTCAAGTAATCCAGTTTCAAAACACAGCACAACAAAAAGTAAAATGTCAAAGTCTGGCAGAGGTTTTGCATACCACACTGTAATGAAAATCTCCTCTCCTCTCCTTTTTTATCTATTGTCTCACCTCATCTTTTTAGTTTCTCTAGGAATTTGTGGGTTTTGTATGCATTTGAGTAAAACTTGGCTTTACAGTATAAACCTCTTCTAGTCTCTTTATTGCTCCCATCATATTTAAAGATTTCATTTACCTCAAAGTGGATCCAGTCATGGTTCTTTGGAGGGGAACTGCCAAGTACCTTCGCTGTGAGGCTGAAGAGTCGTCACACTGCTCTGAGTCCTGCACACAGACAGCCAAGGGAAATGCTAGGGACAAGAGCAAGGCTTAACCCAGAGTCTCCAGTGCCTTAATGGAGGCTGAAGAAAAGATTACGTTTTCGTTCAGAAGCCCTAACTTCAGAGTACCTTATCTCTATGATGCAAACCAAGATTGCAGACAGGTTTGTGCAAAACTGGTCACTTTTTATGTATTGGCTGAGTAGAAAAATAATACTCAAAAAAAAAATCATAAGGGGTCATTCTGAAGTAACCAAGGTTAGGGGTTATTAGTCACTGTTCTCGGTATTGGGTTGTTTCTTTTGTAGGAGAGGTGTTTCATTTTTAAGCCTTGAAAGAAGTGTGAAAGCAAAACCAAAATCCACCATGGTAAAGCAAAACATTTTGTCTTCAAGTGATTGTTTTCCTGAATTAATTGAACACAACTGGTTTTAGTCAGAGCCAAAGAAATTTCAAAAGGAATTGTATTTTCAAACTGAAAGACTCTAGCATCTGTTTCAACAAGATCAACAACTATTCAAAAATATCGTATTCTACCTGAACAAAAAAAATCCACCAGGCAAATCAGCATAAAATGTACAACCTAATCTGGCTCCACTCAGAAGTCTCAGCTCTAGTTAAAGAGGCTTCCACTTCAAACCTTCACCCAATTAGTCCACCATAAGAGAGACCAAAACAGATCCTTAACTCATCACCGAATTCATTCTGATTTCCATGATGTCATTGCCTGTGCATTAATGCTTGCACTTGTCAAGATGAAAGGCAGAAGCTGTTTATCCAGAGCCACCTCAAAGCTTCTCAGCAAAGCTTCTTTTGCAATATAGGCAAAGCTGAGTTTCAACACTGTAAGTAAAAAAAGCAGCCAAGGCCAGGCTGGGCTGTTCTTGCAAGAGGAAGGGGATAGGTAGGAAACAAAGGCTGGGGAAAATTTGTGGTACCAATCTTATTGCTGCTTCTGCCCCTGTGGTAATGGCAGGGTCAGGAAGGGCTTTCTTCTCTGCCCAGCAGTGCCTCTTCCCTACACAAACCAGCCCCTACTTCAGAGGCAACACTGTCAAGACAGTTAATGACTTCATGACTGTCTACAAGCAACCGAAAACAGAGCATGTTACCCCTAAAAAGAGTGACTTTCTAGTACGTTGACATTTTAAATACAGAAGAAGGCAATGACAGGAACAGACTGTATATAACACCAGAGCTCTCAGAGGTCACGCTTGTATGTCTTTTACTCAGGCAAACACACATCCACACAACCTTGGTTCAGCTTTTAGGTGGTGTTAGAGCATCAGCCTCACAGTACATGGGACCTTAAAGTTTTCTTCCTGATGAGGTCCAACTCTGTACATCCAGAGATATAACCAAAACACAGTGGTAGCTTATGCTTAAATCACTTCTTATGTCTCCCTTGCTCCCGCTGAATGTATTTAATATGGGCATATCCAACCAGGTGGTTGGGAACATCACCATATGTCCTGGTTTGAGTGAGAACAAAACTAATTCTGTTCAATGACAAGTAAAAACTTGTTAGCTCAGTTCTTCTAACTGACTGCGCTGTCTGCAGTTAGCAGTGTTTTCGCAGGCAGTGTCTGCTGCTGGCAGTGATAATGCCCGATGTTCAGAGTTAGTGCCAAGGGTCGGTGTGCAGACCAAGCACTGCTGGACCCTGTGCAC
>JANHFX010018800.1:54463-71914 GCA_027560015.1 Chloroceryle amazona | reverse complement strand
AAAATCTCTCAGGTCATGGATGGCCCCTCGAAGATCAGGACGATGCGAGGTGTGCCTCGATGGATTTTGTAGTTAGGCATCCCCCATAGAAAACTATTATTAAAGCAATGGTAGTGTCATGGGGTTGGAAATATGTAACAAAGTGCAGAGTGAGGAGGTTCTTACTCTTTGAAATATTGTTATTGGTGTGTCTGAGAGTTTTCCAAGTTGCTGATGTCAGAGTTTAGGGAAAAAAATAAAATAAAATTGCAGGCACTAAAAATGGTCAAAGGTGTTTGTTCACGCGCCAAAGACTGTTATATCCTCTTCTAAGTCCGTTTAACAGTCCATTTTACTTGTAATTTAAATATATTTGTAAGGATGCCTGAAACTCTGAATTCCTCCTTAGAATTCTGTCTGTTCTGTCAGCTGCCACTTCCAATGCCCCTCATTCTTTTGTACTTGGAGTCTGCTCACAAAGAAATTAAGTGTGATGAAAGTAAAATATTATACAGTACTGTGGGCACCTCAGTTGTGTGTAATTTTATTATTCAGCACAGCAATATTCAGCTTCTGACATACAGCTTTGTTGCGTATCTGTTATGGAACACTAAAAATTTTACAATTTCTTAATTAGGGCAGTAAACTTCCCCCTAGAATTATTTTGTAACACTTAATTGTAATAAACTTAAATCTCTCATGCATAATATTTGATTGCATTTCATAAATGGGTTGTAACAGCTGCTTTTTTTTTTTTTGGACCAAATTATACATGCAGTTTGGATTTTATCTTTTGGACAAACCCAGTATTTTTGTTCTCCTAAGGTTATTCCCAGTTTGATTTTGATAAATGCCATGATTTACTTGACTTAATAGCTTTTCAAATACGTATTGTTTTCATGTTCTTTCATTCCTGTGTTAATGATGACGGGTTTATAGATGGACTTAATGAATCAAAGAGAAGCCATGTCAGGATTTTTTCAATGAAAAATGCTTTGATTAATATTTCATTGTTATGATTGCAAAGACTTAAAGTTACTTTATGGTGAGAATGCAAGTTAACATAAAAACCGAAAATGGAGATAAGGTCTTGATCGAGTAGAAGTTGGTTTAACAATTTCAGTTCTACTGCATTAGATTTTCATGAAGGTGAAGTTAACTTTTCAGTGATGTCACTGGATATGTCATTCTCTTATTCTGCTAAAATGTATTTGATGATCTCATTCTTTCTTCCCAGAAATACAATCCTTTTAGTCACGCAGTAAATTGTTAAAGCTTTTGGTCTAATAAATCCATCCCTGTTGAAATGATTCTTGCTTATAGTATGTTAGTAGAAAGATTGCATCATTTGATGGAAAAAACTTCAGGTGAGAATTTAAGGCAGTTGCACAGGGATACACTGTCCTGTGAGCAACTAAAAGGCAGCGATAAATATCTTTTTGGGATGATGTGACATTCCTGGTTATGCAGTGGGTATAAAAGTTTTTCCATGAGCTGTTTTGAAGGGATATGGAAAATATTTTACCACACACAAATAATGCAAACTGTTTAAGATTTTATTTTTTGTTTTAATAGACAGTAGCAGGTCTTTTAAACCTAGAACTGAAAACTGGGTGGTAGCAGTAGTAAGATAAGTGATAAATCTTGACATTTGTAGGGTGTTCTCCTCTAGACTTTTTTTTTTTTAAGGGATAAGCCACTTATCTCACTTTTTTGGTGGTAAACAATCTGGATTGAGATGTTGGAAATTGTTTTTTGAGGATTGGAGGTCACAGAGCAGTTCAGTGGAAGAATACAAAGATTTAAACAGAATCATGGAGAGCTGTGATTATTCCATCTGCATTGGGAGGATTCCATCTTAGTCGTGATTCTCCCCCCCCCTTGTCGCCTTCCCCGTTCTCTCCAGTCCTACTCTGAAACTAAATAGAAACTGCCTCTATTGTTAAGGGGAGCTAACAAAAGGGTGCAGATGCAGAAGGTATGGAATAGAAAACAGCAGCTGTAATTCCATTTTTTCAAAGGAGGGAAGTGTTATTATGGTTCAAATGAGGTGATGTAATTCTTGATCTAGAGTTTTAGCTGGCTGAGTGAGGAGGAAAGGCTGTTTATAGGGTAACTACGCAATAGAAAATTTAAAGGCAATCACTCTAGTTGTGAGAATCCATAGAAGTGCTTTTCAGCTTTCTTGATGGGTCGTATTTCTTCTTTCTTGGACTCTTTCCTATCCTCTTCCTGACTGCTGCTTTGTGACTAGATGTTTTTGATGCCTAACCAACCTAAATTGGTTAGGCACTGAAGTAGGAGAATATTAGCGTTGGAGTTCAGCTACTGGGAAGTTTAACATGAAGCCAGAACAAATAAGCTTTGCAAGTCTTCTCTAAAATCAGCTTTGCCATTTTTGCTTAAGTACTTATTTTGAAGCAATTGAGCAAAATATCAATGAAGATGTTCATGTTGTTTATACAAATAACACAGCGGGGTGAGCCTTTCAGATATTGATCTGCTCTTACATACAACATTCCCGAGTACCAGCAAGAACCAAGCATAATGCAACTGTGCTCACTTGAAGAGAGCAGATGTATCAAACTACATCAGTAAAATTATCTCCTTCAAAGGAATGTGATGACTTCTGTAATGTTAAGGTGATTTTCTTCAAGCGACGCAATCTTGAGCTATGTTGTTTTGAATGCATGTGCCATAGGAAACAGAATGAGCCAAGGAGAAGAGCAATTAGAGAGAAATTCCCCTCTTTGAATATATGCTTCTGTGATCATCATGTGTCTTAGCAACATCTTGGGGATGCTGCGGGGGGCAGATGTGCTGTCAGTTACCAATGAAGATGGACTGAGGATGGAGGAAACAGACAGTGCTCACAGGGGTGGGCAGCCGCCCCCAGCAGACAAAACACAAAGCAAACGGTGTGCTGGAGCAGTTTGCCGCCTCAGCCAGAGCAGTTTGATGCCTTGGCCATTAAGTTGCACATCCCGGTGTTTAACTGGCACCTCGGGGTCTGTGCTTCTCTGTGTCTTGTCGGATCTGGTCAACTGGGGCATAAAGGGGGTCTTGCCTAAGAGCTGGATGAGTTGGCTCTTTGCAGAGCAGCAGGTCTGGGAGTCAGACCTTCCCCTTGGACATGCCCTCCAAGGACACTACCATGGTCTGAGTGAGTCTCCGTGGATCGAGTGAGCCTCGTCCCCACTTTGAGTGAGCGGTGTCTTGGGCACTCTGGTGTGGGAGGTTTCCTTCCCCTTGATGAATGAGCGTGTGCCCATTTTGGTTCATCTTTCCTTAAGGTTTAGGAAGGAGTTGTGTAGTAGTTAATTCCCAACAGACATCCAAACCTGTCAACCGGGGCAACTTCAGTTGCAATAAACCCCATTTTGGCTAGTGACTGCTGGTTGGTGTGTGGGCGTCTCTGGGACATTTACTCTTGTAGTCAGCAGGATGTCGAGGGAGGAATTGCTATGGAGGCACCACTGTGCGCCTTCTCCCTCAGATGAAGTGGTCCAACCCCGTAGAGGTCGTGGTGAAGCTGGGAGAAGTCCCCATAAGGTGTTGGAGTGGCGCAGATCAGGGGGCCACGTGCGCCATCCTGGGGGGTGTCTGTGGTTCTGCGTGCGCCATCCTGGGGTTTGCTTCAGGTGCAGGAGCCTCCAGGCTGTGGGAAGCTAAAGCTCGGTGCTTGGAGAGAACTGATAAGAGAAAAAGAGCAGGTGCGTTTGTTGATTGAGCTGATAATGGCACAGACAAAAAATTCCCCCTAGAGCTATCCAAATCCACAAGTTAATGGGGGGGTGTGGACCCTGAGGATTCGGATGGAGACAGCTGGGGAGGCACTGATGAAGAGAGTGCTGATGGAACTGAGGGAATGGAAGAAAAAGAGGTGTGCCCTCTCATTAAAACAGAGATGCATAAGGGACTGCAGGGGTGAACCCTTTCCCCTCTGCCAGTATCACCCCGGGCTCGGGATCTGAGCTCAGGTCATACTGAAACGGAGTATTTGTGGCGAGTCTCTGGTGGGAGTGATTGGACACTGCTGAGTGATGATGAGGCAGACCGCTCTTGGGGTCCCAGAGTGTTTCTGAGCGACGGGCCGGCAGGCAACCAGTTGATCACATCCCAGGTGTCTTATTAGGCCGGGGGTGTAGGGAAAAGGGGAGAGCCGGTGGTTACCCGTGTTCATAAAGACACATGTTCATACAGGAAGGAAAGCTCCAACTGGAAAGCGGTAACTTGTGTGAAGCAGTCCGTGTCCCTGCATATCCACTGGCATGTCACAAGTACCATGTGTGCCCAGCACGTGGAAAGTCGCTGTGTGGATTATAGCGTAGAGCAGGTGGAAAGGAGGAGATGTGACTTACTGTTTTGCAAGGGCTGCTTGACATCATTGGCTCTTTCCAATGAGACTTTCTGCTCCTCTCTGTACTGCTCTTGTGCATTTGTGGTAAGAATGTGTGTCTTATTGAGGATTTTATAGACAAAGTTATCTTTCCTTCTGATCTGTCTTTGTGCGTGGGGAGGGAGCATAGGGGAACGTGAGCATAAAATATTTTTTTGTTTTGCTTGATAACTGCTCAAGATTTAGTAATCAAAACTTTCCCATTACATCTCCACACTGATTTTCTTTGTGCTAATAGAGGTTGCAAATCAATAAAGACCCACTGAGAGTAAAGCTGTTACTCTTCTGTAGCTATTTTCAGCTAAACTCATCTAGTTCTTTATAGTTTGGGCTGCCTTGGACTATTTTTCTGTGCGAGAACTGTCCCTTAAATGAACGTTTTCCTCTTGTTGACCTCTACAGATGTGGTTCTGTCTGTTGAAAAGCTTCAGTAAGCACAACTTCATTAATCAAGTACATAGCTCATAAATTTGTTTAAATGGTATGTGCTGCATAAAACACCTGAGTCTGTCCTCTGTGGTACCTAATGGGATATTCAGATTATTGAATTTTTGCACAGACATTTGCACACTCTTGGTTATTGAAATTATTATGTGCTTGTGTCACCATCACTCTTTAATATGTTGTTCTCTACCTGCTTTTACTAAGCTGTTTGGTGAAGTGTTGGGAGTATTTATAATGAATTAATGGTTTCATAATGTTTCATTAACAGGCAGAAGCTGATATACGTGTTAAAAAATTGGAATTCATTGATCGCTTCATCAAGGAAGTAAACATGAATGAAACAAAAATTAATCATGAACAGAAGCAAGTAAATAGCAAGCATCAGGTCACATCAGACAACTTTTCATCACTGCCAACATCAGTGGGTGGTGCTAAGGTAGTGTACCATTTGGCAAAAAAATAAAATCTTTTTATTGTGTAGGACATCTTTAGGTAGAGTGGCCTTAGGTTCTTCTGCAGTGTGCCAAGTGAGGGATGGTGCCATCAGGCTTCCACTACCTGCTGACCCCTGTTAGTCTGTTGACATAATATGCATCCTATACATAGGATGTGGGCTATCTGTGGCTACTGCCTTGTGGATACTAAAAGAATTCCAGGTAAGTGTTGGGTTTTGTTTTTTTTTTTTTTTCCTGTGCTTGCAGAAACTTTTTGGTCTTTCTTATTTTGCTCTTGATGTAACATTGCAATCTGGTTGTGAGCAAGACCACATAAAACTGGCATGGTCTTGATTATCGGGGTAGCTGGACTAAGCTCAGAAAACAGGGTGCTGCATTTCCACAGGCAATACTAAAAATGTTGTTGCTATTGTACATAACTGGAGAGAGGATTATCATCAGAAGTGCTGTATTAATTGTGTTGTGGAACTGACTTAGGACCTGTCCTCAGAATCAACCTGTACAGGCCTTGAAAATCAGGATGAAGGATTATTACTAAATGGTACATTTAATGAGAAGGAATCTGCAAAGTCTTTTCAGGAAGCTTTGATTCAATGGAGAAAAGGTGATCGTGATCACAGAGAACAACTGCTTCCCAGTCCGGTCCTATCAGGTATGATTTTTGTTTTAGTTAATTGCATTTTAAAAACATTAGGAATCACTTTGGTGAGTGAGCAGATTAGAGAAAGTCGGATGTTCTGCGAGAATACTAAATGTTTCTTCCTAAGTTTTCTCTCTGTGTTCCTTTATAAATTAACAACAACCTCTGAAGTTATTCTTAGTAACCTGCAGATGAGTGTTATCCCAATTCTTGTAATGAACTGTGGTGTTGGCCAGATTGTTCAGCTTGTACTTTTCTGTGGTGTTGTTTCTCATGTGAGACTTTGATATGAACGGTAATTCTCAAGCAGAAAGTCACAGCTTTTAGCTGAGCCAAGGGATGTGCACGGCTCGGGATTTTGTTTGCTGTATCAAAGTACATTTTCTACTTGCCTTCTGTAGGCTCTTAATATTTCTTTGTCTCAGTGAAAAGCTGCAATCAGTTGAAGTATGCATAAAAAACATGGAAAAACCCTCTTCTGTGATTGGATTTGTGCAAGCTCTGGTCTCTTTCCTCTAGTCCATGGCTTGTGTTTGGGGATTTTTGTACAAAAAAAAATATACTGATTGCTCTCTCTCTCTCTTTTTTTTTTTTTTTTTTTCTTGTGATATGGTGGGATTTTTATCCGTGGAGTCGTATATTCTCCCCTCTACCCCACCCCCAGTGTGATAATATACCTTTATGTGAAAAGCTGTATTAACTGAGTTTTTACTGGCTACCCTCATGGCTGACTGTTGCATAAATATAATGCTGCTGCCCACTGGAATTCTGCAGAGACTTAGCAAGGCATAGACTACTAATGTGACATTCATTAAAAAAAGGTTGTAGTTAAATAGCAAATTTCTAAGTCTGAATAGCTGTGTAAATTGTTTAAAAAATGTTTCTAATAGAATCTGTGGGAGTTTGTGAGGTACAGACCAATCTTACTGTTGCGAAAGAACCTGTCCAAATTGAATTCAAGAAGGATGGCCTGAGCTACATGGAAAAACTCTTGCTTAAGAAATACAGAAGGTATTGTTGAAATTGCTGGTACTAATGCAGCCAGAAATACTTAATAGCATTAACAGAAATTCCATTGAAACGTTTCAAATACTAGATGTATTATAAAGATTTTAAGATGACTGTAGAGAGGGTGCCTTATAAAATAACCATTATAATCAGAATCCATGATTTAATATTTCAGAATTCCTGCTGAGGTAGTATTTGGAGGGATTCTCTTTGCTATGACTTTATTGTAGTTTCCAGACTGGGACTGATACTTGGTTGCTTGATTTTGGGCCATTTACCACAGGGATTTTATAGAGATATAAGGATACTTTTATAAACATTATAAAGGTGTTTTGTTAGTCCCTGAGGTGCGAGGTCATCTCAAAGAAATTATTAGTAAGAGCTGCTGCTCTTTCAGCAGCAGATAGTGATGCTGCAGTAGTGTCATCTTTTGGGTTTGGTTTGGCTTTGGTTTGGTTTTTGTTTTTAAAAATGTCTGTGATATAGATAAAAATTGATGACTTGCTAAGATTGGTTTCTTTTCCTTTTTTAGAACTCCTATTGATCAAATTTCTGGTAGTTGCGTTAAAGATTTAAGGTCTGTGCAAACACTGAGTGTACCTGAGGCTGTGACTGGAGGAGATGACGATGATGATGATGTCAGTGACTTAACAGGTGTAATAGATTTCTTTTTTTTTGAATCTGTTAAATACTTGGGTGTTTATTTTGCTATGATTGCTGAACAGTTACATACTTAAGCAATTTCTGCTTAAAGAAAGTAACAATCAAAGGAGAAATTTATGATGCTTCATAATAAAAAAATTGCATTTGTATAAGTGAATCTTGAATGGGAAGAAAATCAAATGCATCCAACTAACTGTATTTTTTTAGTTGAAGATGTGAGGAGATATTGGACATCTGTTTTTGGAGAGCAGGTACCCAAAACTGTTTCTGAAAGTGCAGAGCCCTCTTTGAAAATGGAGTTCCTTGATGATGTAAGTATGTAATACAGAACTTCATGAACCTTCACCATGATCTGAAGTGATTTGTGTAAATGTTGATCTGTTAAATATGTAAAGAAGCAACAGCTAAATAATTTCAAATTAAAAAAAAGGTGCATTTTTTTTTAATCTTTTCCATACAAATGTGGAAAATGTAGCTTTCCCTGTAATTTTTTTCCCCTGTTGTGTCCAAGGTTACAGAAATTATGCAAAAATATACAAACAATATAAAAATAAAATCTGCAGGCTTTTAATCACTTGAGTTAATGTTGGGAGTTTTTTTGAGTTCTCATCTATTGCTGAGTGCGTGGCTTTTCTGGTTTTGTTTTTTTTGTCTTTTGGCAAGGACTTGGAAGAATCATTGAATGTTTTGGTGATTGAAGCTGGGGCTATGGGAAAGAATAATCAAGGAAAAGCTGAACTACTGGAGCAGTTTGGAAGGTACCAGAAATGCCACGGTTATTTGGAAGGGCAAAGAGAATCATCATATCCTCTTACTTGCATTCCTAAGTAACAGATTCTTTTATTTGCAGACAGTTGTACGTTGTAGGAATGGGGAGCATCCTTGTTTGTAAATTGTTTTAAGGCATGTTTTAATACATGTCTTCTCGTCTTCATCTCATGATGCTTAGTTACTGCTTTCTCTTCCTTTACATTTCCTTCAAGATCCTGTCTGTGATTGATGCTTTTGTGCTTGAAAGTTTTCACTTGAATGACCTCATGATATGGTGACTAGTTGTAAGACATTCAAATAACAGTTTGGCACTTAACAGGCAAAGAGCATGTTTACCATTAAAGCTAGTGAATAGTAAGTTTGTGTCTTCAACTTTGTCAACGAGCTACTAAGGTTTATTAATTGCCTCTAACTAGAGACACATCACTTCAAAATTGTTTTGTTTGTTTGATCACTCCAATGTTAAGCCATATAAGATACAATTCTTCAGAAGTGTATGTCCCAAATTACAAGTAGAATTTCTCTTTTATATGTTCTTATCTCAGTTGGAGCAGGGACTAATGTACAGACAAGCCTGTAATTGGTCAATTTTGTGTACTTGTGTACTTTTAAGGTAATTGCATGTGACTAATCTTGTAATCCAGGTAAAACTGATTGTCTTACTGATTAATGATACTTGTGCAATTCTTCTGATCTCCCAAAATTTGTTATGATAAAATGTAACCTGTTGTTTGTTGGGTTTTATTGGGTTTTTTTCTGTATTTTTTGTTTTGTTTTGTTTTGTTTTGTTTTTTGTTTTTGTTTTGTTTTTTTTTTTTTTTTTGTTTTTTGATTTATTTATATTTTGTTATTCTGGTCTTTCCTCCCTTTTCTGTTTCAAAGTGGTTCAGTAGCTGCAGATCAGAACGACACAGTTCAGGACCTTTTGTAAAGAGAAATTTTGGGCATAATGAGAAAGTCATCTTGTCACTTGACTTCCATAGCTGACACTCAATCTTTTTTGCCTTTTCCTCTTGACAGAAATCCTATTTCTTCCAAAGAAATTTCTCAAGGTAAATTTTGGAAGTTATCTGTACCATATCCATCAGTGTGTACAGTTTTAACCTTCTCATATAGGATGTGACAGTTAATGACAATGGTTGTCCGAAAAAAATAGTTGAAGATCATTAAATTATGTAACATTCCCTGAGCTATTCAGGTCCCTTGACCACAATTTGATGGGCTGTGCAAGCTATTTTGAAATGATAGACATCTGCTGTGACAGTAATCTCACAGCTGTGAGCTCATATTTGAGGGAGAGACTGCCTCAATATGAATTGTGTACTGAAAAGCAACTCATTCTAAAGCAGATGAAGTGATCTTACAAATCTCGCAGTTTATCTGTACTGTATTAGATGTAATGTATGGCACCTGTCCTTTTCATGTAGAAAAATGCTTTTACTATGTAAAAGATAGATTGAGAAAACAATATAAATGATTACCTGTTCTGTGTGAAAGATCATCGTTTGTGTGTAAGGGTTGCAGTGCCTGGAGCATGGCCTTGAAATCACCATCGAAGTCTGGCAGCTTTATTTTGTAGCACTCTTAAGGGTTCCCAAAGATCTTACTCTGTGTCCTAAAATTACATAAAATGTTGTGGTTTTAATATCTAGAAATAAGTTGGAATGTAAGGGTAAGTCATTTCTTATTCTTGCAAGTACGGAACAATTGCTCCAGCACTTCAGAACCTAACACTTGTTCTCTTTGCACTTAGTTCAATAAATTGGTTATTTAAGTCTTCTGATGTGAAAAAGTAAACATTAGATGACTAATGAGGTGTGACTTAGGTGCTTTTTTTGGGCACAGGATAAAAATATAAATGTCCATATCTTGTATAAACAAAGAAAACCAACTTGCAGCATCATTTGCAGCCTGGTAGTATGTATTTCAAACCACTGCACTACTGAGTGTTATGAAATTGCTACTATTGCAGTTCATATGCTGGCACTGGTTAAATTCTAGCATTCTAAATGTAAAAAATTACATTAGCATGAAAAAGTAGTTGGAAATGTGTTAAGATTATTATCATGATCTAATGTTTTAATAGACAATGAGGTACAGGAACATATGTGTTAGGTATGGAACTGGTGCTATGGCATGGTGAGTGTAGACCGTGTGTGTTGGGGCCCAATATCCAGAAATGCCAAACTGATGAAAATTAGCTGTTCTTGTTTGTGATTTTATGTCTTAGGGATAACTTCAATGGAGGTTTCATAATTTAAGTTCGTGATGAAAATAGAGCAGACTTTTTCATGGAAAAAAAAAAATCACATTTTCAAGTTGTCTTTTTTTTTTTTACTCTTGTAGAAGAAATGATCGTCTGCAACCCTGAAAGAAATGCTGTGCAACAGAGGAGTATAAAACTAAAGACTATGAGACAATCACTTAGCTCCTGTAAACTACCAGAGAAGAAAACCAATAAAGATTCTCAAGAACTGGGGAGCATCAACAATAGTGAGAGTTTGGGTTTGCCTGTAATTACAGAGTCTTCCATGGTAAAATATTATATCCTTGTTTGCTAAATAGATAAACTGTGTTGCTTAATCTGCTTTCCCAGTTTAGTGTGAGGCAACATAACGTGTTCCTGAATCAGCTGAGAGATGGTGATAGTTGTATGGTTACCATGAAATAATCTACTGCTTTTTCCCATTCTGCTCCAGAAACTGCTCCCCAGAGCAATCATGAGTATAGTTTTAATCAGAGGATTGTCACAGCCTACCATATTTCATACATAGGAGATTAAGGCCTCTGTGCTTTCTGCTGTATTGTCAGTCTTTTGTTGATGTTAAAAAAAAAAAAAAGCCTACAAAACCAAAAGAAAGAACAGACTAGTCTTAGACAAAAAAAATAAATGTGTGTTGGAGGAGAAGGCAGCTCTTCCCATCTTAGTATCAAGGTCACTTCACCTCTCAACTGAATGTAAAAAATTCCAGATACTCTTATCTAACCTAAATTATTCATATGTTCTTTTGCTGAAAATAAAATTGAAAGCAAAAAATCACAGAGGAGGTTGAGATATTAGATTTGGAGCCATTGTTGACAGTATTACTTTAGTTGATGTCCACAAAGATAAGTGAAAGCAAACAAGAAAAACTGCTTTTCATGTCTACAGTCAATCAGTGGAAGAATAGACTCAAACACAACATCAGCAATGGAATTTTGTAGGATTTTAAAGCATGTATCATGCAAACCCATCATGCTGATGAATATCTATTACACGGGGCTGTTGGAATCTCTCCATGTTTTATGAAATGAGCAAGCATTTTATTAATCTAAACTAGCAACAGCAACTTACAAAGATTGCCATGTCTTTTCCTGTTTGTAATATCTTGGTGTTTTATTCAAGTTGCAGGATGTAGCCGCAAGACAGAGATGTGTTTCTGCACAGTACTGGGGACTTGAAGGTTTCTTTGTTGTGTGCACAAACCCTAAAAAAGGAATGCTGGAAGCACGTTCTTCCCTGTGTGCCGGCTCTAGCCCTGCGGACTCTACTATCCTCTTTCCAGGTAATGGCAAATGAATGAAATCCCCAAACAATATACATATTTATAACTGTTGCTGGAAGACATCCTTCTCTTCGTGTAACTTGAATCTAGCTTACTTTTAGAAGTCACTTTGGGGTAAACTGTCATGCCAGCACACAAAGCTGATGCTGTGGAAGGATAAACTAAACTTCCTACCTTGAGGTAAATGACATCAATATAGTGCCATAGATTTATATGCTTCTTTACATCCCCTAATGTGAAATGATTGGTGAACACGAATATTAATTCCATCAACCCTATCCCTTGAATTTAAGCTTGTCAGTGTGCTATATATATGATTTATTTTTTCACGTTACATGTAGAAAATTTGTTCCAAGCTTTCTTTAAATCACAAACATTAAATGCAGCAAATAATAGTAAGAGTAAACGCAAAATAATACAAACTGTGCAATTAATGTCCTCTAATTTTAATTTCAGGA
Organism: Chloroceryle amazona; assembly: GCA_027560015.1. Lineage (NCBI taxonomy): Eukaryota > Metazoa > Chordata > Aves > Coraciiformes > Cerylidae > Chloroceryle > Chloroceryle amazona. Next base: position 59,552 of record JANHFX010018800.1, on the reverse strand, counting down.
GATGGAAAGTGGGTTAGTGAAATGAGCTTAAGTCAGTATGCTGATGACTCTGTAGTTCAAGGTGTCTTAGAAGGTCAGTTGAATAGAATCTCTAGTTTTTTGGGTATAGTCGTTTATAAGCCATTATGGCATTGTTTTCATAAGAATGGGCTTTTGAGTTAAAAATTACCTCTTTGCAGCTGTCACTAATAATTGTTTTTATTTGGCTTAGTTTCTACTCCTGCCTCTACCCCATTACTTCCCCCTTAGCTGGAATATTTAGATAATAAACTGTCTAGAACAAGATTATGTATTACTGTGTGTTTTGCAGCATCTAATATGATATGGTTTTGATCTAATAAAATATTTCTTCCTTACTACTAAAATAAGTCCTATTACATGCACTAGAAGGAAACAACTAATGCATAGCTGCATCTGGACTCTTCAGTTGCTCTTCTCAATTTCAACTGTCTCTGCCTCACCTTTACATTATTTCTCTCATCTTAAGCAACCAGTTTGGCATTTTAATTTTAAAAACATTGTGTGTGGAAATTGCAACTGTCAATTTTGATTCCCAGAAAAAATACTAGAAAGTGTCTATATTTTATTCACGTTGCCTTAAATTACAAAAAGACAGAGCCAGAGTTTTAAACTTTTTACACACATTCTCCATCTCCTCCATACCCCAAAATTTGTGCCACTCTACATAATAGATTTAATAAAATGAGGTTTTCCTGAAACATATCCCTGAATTAAGAGGTGCTACTTCCCAGTGTAATTGTAAACTCTCTATCAACATTTATTAATTCATAGTCTTAAGCAAAATTAATCATCTGTTCAGATCTATTAATAATTATAACTACAGTTACTGTCATTAATAAGCTGAGATAACATTCTCCTCATATGTACGATTTTGAATTATTGGAAGTTGTGACCTTTTCTGTTATTTCAGGGAGTGATTCTGACAGACTTTGGTCAACAAACAGGCTACACTGTAAACTGCCTGGAAGTTGTCCAACAAACACACAGGCAAGACCAAAAAGTTCATTTACACGTGTGTTTGGAGTCGATGCTGAGATACCAGAGCGCAAGTGCCTTGATGTTACTAAACAAGAGGAGGAGTATCTTTGGGAATTTATTGCTGACCAAGAAGCTCTCCATACTCTGGAGAAAGAATTACAAAGTTATACAGGTAAGTGACAATGCCTACAAGTAACATAACGAAAACAAGTAACTGTTTCATTTGCCTTCCTGGACCTAACCAATCTTGATGCAAAAATGTAGTGACATCCTTCAAAAGATACAGCTGTGAGACTTTTAACAGCTAATTCTTGTTGATGCTGTGAAACTCTTTAAAATGGATAGTGTAGATATTGTATTATTTTGTTCATATTTTTTTCTGAAATGACCTAAAATGTTTTAGGTCCTGGAAAATGTTACAGCTTAACTTCAGAAGATGTAACCTCCTCCAGCCGACACTCAGGGAAGATATGTAGAAATAATTTGGATTTCCATAAAAACTTAGAGCTAAAAGACCACAGCAGAGTTGATACTCCCAGGTAAGTTAAACTTGCTGAGGGTTTGTTTTTTTTTTTTTTATGATGTTGTAAAATGCTCAATATGCAAATGTCTTGCCAGATCTGAAATAAAAACAGTCTTGACGTTTTGACTGTACTTTACATGCTGACTACAAATGTCAGCATGACCTGTTCTGTATGTTGGTGTTTGAAGCCAGTACACTCAGGCAGCTCAGATTAAGAATTAAGGGATATATTTTGTTCTTGTGACTCCAGACTATGTGTTTGGGGACTATGTTGTTTTGTTTTTTTTTTAAATGTGTTAGCTTTTGTTAATATATAGCACAGAGATTTATGAAATACATTACTTAGAAATGAGCTAAGTTCTTTACTTGTAAGATACCTTTAGAAAGAGCAGTAGAGAGCAGGTGTAGAGAGCAGATGAGCCAGTTCACTTAACATTTAACTCACCATTTAACTCATTAGCATTTAAGTCACCGTAGTCTATGATACATCTCTAATGCAACCTTGGAGAGCAAGGAGATGACTGGAAGCAAGGAGGTTCCCCGGAGTTCTGTCTGTCATTGATTTCTTATGATCTTGTAACCTACAAGATCTTGATGATTTTGTAACTAGTAAGGGTCAGTGCGACACTGTGAGGTTAACTACATGGTGGTTGGGGGTTTTTGGTGGTTATTTTAATGTTCATAATAATGTTCATAATGCAGGTCAGGAGAAAACCAAATGATATTTGCAATAATGCAGTTATTATAAATGAGACCTGCTTTCCCGGGTTACCTGTTCTAGGATGTGGGGCTTCTCTAGTACAGCACAATAGTGGCAATAGTTTTTACTTCCTACTTGTGTAAGAGGTGAAAAACTATGTGACAAAAACTGAGGGGGGTAAAAAATGAATAATGTAATGTATGTATACTTGTGAAATACACAGCAAAAGCTATTTTCATGCCTTTTAGTTTTACATACATTAACGTACCTCGCTAAAGCTTAAAGCAGAGTAGCTTGAGGAATTTGAGCTGCTGAAAATCACTGTGGTTTGTTTCTCTTAAGGGACTGGGATGAAAGCCAAATGGATGATGAGGAAGAAATTCTGGAGGATAAGCAACAGGTTCTTGCATTACAGTGAACATGCAATGAACTTAATGCAATTTCTGTCTTTGTGTATCCAACAAATGCAAGAAACAGATGAAGAGGTGTCTGAATGCTGAATGCTGCTTATGTTATTATTTATTAAGGATTGTTTTATAAAACTTCCAATAAAATTCTTTAAAATTCCTTGATTTTGGCTTTTTTATTAGTATGGAGAAGTAACAGAATAAAAGAAAATTGGTTTTATGCTCTTATTTTGTAGGGTTTTTTTTTAAATTTAATTTTTATATAATATAAGGTTCCTTGCCTGCAGATTGAATTTTATGTCAGCATGCCAGTTGGGGGTGATCTCTGTTCAGCATCTCACATTCAGCTGTACTGTAGGTTGACATCTTGCAGGCCTTTTAAGATTAAGAGAACAAAGATGAAATGCAGCTGAAACATAATCTTGTGAATCTTGTGTGGTTTTGATTTCACTAAACATTTTAATTTCTCTATCTGATCATGACAAGCCTCAGCTGTACTTCTGAACTTGCTGCATCTGTATTGTATAAGAAGGTTTCTTCCTCCTCTTTTCCCTTTCCCAGCTAATGCAAGGCTAGATGCAGTTAAGATAACTTCACTTGGCTGTCACATGCTAACTTGGTACTTTAATGCAAAGAGGGTTTGATGGCTTTCTGCTATCTTTTTGAGGAGGTGCTTAATTGCATCCAGTAGTTGAGTAGTTTTCTGTGGAGTTTTATGTGGAAGTTATGGGTTTGAAATGAGCTAAGTGGTGTCTTTTGGTAACATCTTTAGGATTCTCAGACACAGCAGCATGGTCAACACTTTTTTCCTTCTTTAGCTTCCTCCACTGTGTGTTTTTTTTTTTTAAGTTGCTTTTCAAAGCACCTTAAAAGCTTCTCCCTCTCTTCCCCCCCAAGTTTTGATCAAAAAATTTGTATCAAATCGCAGTCATAAAGATTTCTGTCTGTTTGTGTTGGGAAGTTTTCAACGTGGAATTAATTAAAAGCCTTTGTCTGACAATTTTTCTTACCCATTTACAGGTAAGTCACCTGACAGGACTCTAAAATTAATGGTAATTGTTCACAGAAATGTTCATAGAGAAGTTTTGTATCCTGCTTTACATCTTCCACCTGTGTTCCCCAGTTGTCTCGTAACTGCTTTAAATGAGAGTTTGTAGAAGATGCAATTCAGAGAGCAATAAATATTGTATGTACTTGTGTCCATGTTGTTGTCCATTTTATATCTAATGAAAGGATTGTTTCTACTTCAGTTGTTTTTCACCACAGCAACAGTGATCAGTAAGTTATGAAGCTTCGTGTCAGATGCCTTTTATTAAAGGTCATGATTTCCATCACTAAATTGGTTACTGAGGAAATGCAGATAGTTTTTGGAAATTAATTTTGTTTACAGCCTTAAATGTTTAAAGACATCTTTAAGTGCTCTTCTTGAACACCTTGTGGGTTTGTGTTGAGAGGTGGCAAGTGACCTTCGTTAAAGTATCAGTGGAAACATTCCAATGCATTATTTATGTTCTGACAATGAAACCCATACTTGTTTGTATTCTCCCCATGCCGCTGGACTCTGATGTAGTATGCATTTGTCATCTGTCCCCCCCATCCATTATGTGCTATTATTAGGCAACACAGTAATCTTTTCAACAATTCTTTTACAGGAGAAAGTATTTCAGCAACCCTAATTCATAAAAACTAGAGCTGTCGGGCTGAACAGACCATTGATTTGATTTCCTGCCTCATTTGGTGTCTTTAAGGTAAGGGCATATTTTCCACTTCGGTTTTCTTTATAAAGTTTACCATATATTGATGTTTTATTACAGTAGTTCTTTGCCAGAAATTCCAAGAATAAAATCAGGAAGCAGGTGTTCTACTTTGTAGTTTAAAGCCAATGCTTTTCTCTCATGAGTATAACCTGCTCTTTCTTTTTGAGTTACTTTTCCAAATGCTCCTATTGCACTCGTTTCCCTTGCGCAGATGGGCTGAGCGCTTCCATGCTATTCCCAGCCCTTTCTAACTGGAAAACCACTGAAGCAGGTGCTACTGTAGTGTGTGCCTGGAGCTCTCAACAGCCAGGTTAAGTCTTGGTATTTGTGCTGCTTGAAGGTAGCCAGAAAGTCACTATTTACAACATCTGATTTTAACAGTTATCCCTTTCCGTCTCTCACTTTTTCCTTTCAAGAAAAAAAAAAAAAAGCTTCTGATAGTGTATCTAACAAATTTTGGACTAAAAATAAGCCTCCTTCAATGTATTAGTAATGTCTTTGGTTAGGCAGTGATTTAAATGCATTTCAGTTTTACAGTCCTAGGTTTAACACTTGAAGGTGTCTTTCTTGCACTGAATTTTGGTTTGTTTGTGGGTTTTTTTTGCTGCTGCTGCAGCCCACCACCCCCCCCCCCCCTCCCCGCTCCCTTCTTAACGTACTCTCTACTGCCACCACCAAATACCAACGACAACACGGTAAGATC
>JANHFX010018800.1:35612-47706 GCA_027560015.1 Chloroceryle amazona | reverse complement strand
GCATCTCATCAGGTCCCATAGACTGATGTATGTTCAGGTTCCTCAGGAGGTCACAAACCTGATTTTCACATACAGTGGGAGTGACTTCACCACCTTGATTCTGGCCTTGTGGTTTTTTGACTTAGGAGGTGTTTGAAATTTCATGCCTTGTTAGGGTTTCAGATTGGAATCGGGGAGGGGGGCAGAATATTTCCATTTTGATGGAGTACAGCACTAAACATCACCTTCCATGTAGATATTAAGCAAGCTAATTAGGCTTTTCAGTTTTCAGTCAGGAAAGTTTTGTAGCCAGTACAGAAAGACTGCTAAATTACTTAGATAGGAAAGTACTCCGTTTGCAGGAAATGCAGTATGGCTGGAGACAATAACCTCTTTTATATGGACTATTTTTGCTGGTTTACATTTTGAACAGAGGTATTGCAGCAATGGCAGCTGTTTTCTACTGTTTGTTTAGGAACTGGTTAGAGCATGAAATTCTTGAGTAGGCTGAAGGTTTAAGAACTGGTTCAACTATGCCATTATTAGTCAGACCAAAAGTAAGGTACAGTAGCTATCAACAATGGCAAGTGACAGATGTAGTTAAGAATATTACTGTTGCTAAGTCGGATTTAATTTTAGTAGGAACTATTTAGGTCTTTCCACAGAAAATTTTTGAAGTTAACAATATATTATGGGTTTAAGGGGTACTGCAAATTGCCCTGGTGTTTTACAAAGTGCTTGAGAGAATGAGAATATTACTGCTCCAAGGAGTTTACAGTTTGGAATGCTGTTCACTTCATCAAAAACCAATACAGGAATGTGATGATTACTTTTATTTTTTTTTCTATTTTGCACTGGGAACATGACTTATCTTTTCATAATGTAAAAGACATTTATAATTTACAGCACTTCAAAAGACCGTGTTTTATAGATATGTGCAATTCTGTTCTGCAGTACAAATTAAAACTTGCTTAACTTTCTTAGATAATCATCACCAAGTAACATTTCTTACGCTACATGAGATGACTCCCTTCTGAAAGTCAAAATAGCAGTCTAGAGAATATTTCACATGTTAATTTCTCTACCTGAGTATATTTGTCAATGTGATTCTGGGGAAGTTTATGAGTTTGCTTATATAACTTATGGGTCTAACACTTGAATATACCAATAATCTTAATGTAAACCATTTTCTTTCCACTTCCCTGAAGTGTTTTGTAACTGAAACTTTAAAACTTGGGATGTTCAACTTCTGCATTAACATCTCTTGTATTTACATTGTTCCTACAATGTAAAGCTGCAGAAATGAGAGTTGTGTAGCAGTACGAGGATCATGGCTTGTGGCACAGCATGTGGGAGTATCGTGTATGCTTAGAACATCACACCACGCAAACTGTTTCACAACAGTGGGGTTTGTTTCTCTTGTACTAGACTCTGATCTGTCTGCAGGGTGTTTATCGTTATTACTTTGTATGAATTTTACATTTAACAAGACAGCTGAAGAATGACGTGGTTTCTTTCCTGACAATTTTTTAAACAGAATAGAATGCTTACCAATTAACAAAAGCTTTTTTTCACTTAGTCAAATACCAGAAAAAGAATTAACTGGAGAGTTTTATTAGTTGCAGATAACTTGGCTCTAGACAGCTGTAATCTCAGTGTGTTGTCAAAATAAAACTTGTCTCAGAAGCCAAAGCAGCTGGGAAGCTAATAAATTTAAAACACAGCAAAAATTATGGGCCACTCGAGATACTAGCAGTGTTAAGTAGTCTGCCAAGGCATAGGAATATCACTGTCACGGTACTGCAGCATTTTACCTGCATCATGTTAAGACTCTGTCACTGCTTTCTGCTGTGCATTCTGGAAAGCAAGAAAAAACTAAGTGCAGTAATGTTTAGCAACAGTTCATCTAGTGAAGGAAAATGACTGGGCCTGGATGTCCTGTCAAGGAAAAATCTCCTGGGAAGAGGAGAAGCTTGACTGGAAAACTTCTGAAGCTCCAATGGCAACTCCTTGGCATTCATCCTCCAAAAAGAGGCATCTTTGAAAATCCAGAAGAGGTGAGCAGATTTGTTGCTCTTCTCTTGGGCACTCCAGTTCTATTACCACCATCATTGCCTATGCTACTTTGATGTGACTGTGTTCTGAAAGTCTCTGTTTCCCCAGAAGCTAACAGGCCTTAAGTTAACAACTCCTTTAAAAAATGTTTTCTAATGCCTGTGTATGAATGTAAATAAGAAAGAGAAGGGAATTAAGCCATGTGAGGCTAGACATGAGTTTTGTTTCATGTGAAAATGTTTGATTTGTCAATTTGGAGTGACTTTCAAAAGCACAGTAAGATTTTTGCATTATTGGACAACAGGATTTGAGTCAAAACGAGAAGTTAAACATGGATGTAGGCACAAACCTAAGATAACAAGTGGAATAAACTGAAAAGCTTTTAAATTTTTTTCTGAGATAGCATAATGGAGCAGTATGTGTGTTACTGGCAGCATTTGTTTTCTGTGTAGTGGGGCTAAACTGGACACCAGTGAATCCCCTATTGACAAAGCTTTCAAGTTTTCTGCAGGCTGTTGCTAGAGCATTGTAGCTTGTGTTGCGGAGCATAAGTTGTGTGGCTGGTGTCCACTTTCCTCATGAAGTGCTACTTGTCCCTGACTGTGTCCTGGAATTCAACAGGTGCTTCAAGAAAAACAGGCTGAAAAGTGCTAAATATCCTGGTGTGTGCTATTGCTATTTCTTCATAAGTAAAAAAAGGAGCATATCTATTCTGACTCTTCATTTTGATTCAAGTTCTATTGTTTTATAATATGAAAATCTCTCCATGCTTTTAAGAGTCACTCATAATTTACAAATCAGTTAAACATTTTCTTCATGAATGACAACCAAGGATTTGTGCCTGCAAGTATCACTGCATGAAATGGGCTATTTAAAGAAGAATGTTTGCTTTAGAGGGAAGAAAAATGCTCTGAACCTGGATGACGTGTCAAAATGTCAACCAAATTGTCAGCCAAATGTGGCAGCTGTTCCATTCTTAGCTTCCTGTTATATAAAAGATAACTGAGAAATAAATGTTGTAGCTGATTTTATTTGTTTTGCTTAGTGAGAGTATTTTTTATTAGAAATTACTTTTTCAGTAATCTTCTTTGACAGTGAAGAGCCAAAATTTTATCTAGGTTTCTGAATAAACTGGCCGCTTCCAAAATCATCTATGTAAAGTATTGTGGGTGTTGAACACCATGAGAGCTCCAGCACCATTTCCTCCAGCCCAATTTCCTTCCATGTTCTTCTGTGCTTTCTTTTTCATGTTCTTCAGTCACTCTTACCCCTTTCATTCCAGTAGTGCCGAGATACAATATATTTCAAGGTAAAGCAAATAAGCTATTATTGTGGGGTTTTTTTGGTTGTTTTTGTTTGTTTGTTTGTTTTGGTTTTTTGTTTTGTTTTGTTTTTCCTGTTTCTCCTGTTACAGGAGATATCTACTGCTTGTTCCTCAAACTTCGCTTCTTGACCGTAATCTCTTATTTTCCTTCTCATTGTAGCTGGTAATGGACAAATTGAAGGGAGAGAAGAGACAAGAATATGATGTGGCTCATAGCACAGGAGAGTGGATCTTTAACAGTAAGTCCTCTGTTTTGGGCACTCGCTACAAAGTTTCTGGTGTCTAGGACTCATGTATCCAGGCCTCTTCCCCCATCCAACCACCCTCTCCACCTGAACCCTTGCTACAGTCCAGGAAAGGTACTCCTGATTTTTTTCTTGATTCTCTACTTTTAGGCATCACCTTGACCTCTGTTCTTCAGCAGGCTCTCTGGCTCTAGCCTTTGTTTTGTTCTCTTTGGCAGGCAGCCCTCAGCAGGAAAGTTGCTCATACCTTCTAAACACTTCATATAGATCTGAGGTCAGGAAACCAAAATAATCGATTGCTATTCTTTTGTGTGTATGACTGTCAAGAACTAAAAGCTCTCACAAGATGCACACAACACGGTTCTTCCGTACCACTGCTCACTTCAGAAGATGTGTACATTTCCATCAAATGAGAATGATTTACTTCATTATTAGAAATGTAGCATCCAGTAGACAAAGCCCTGTAAATCAGCTTTTGTTCCAGGTTATTTTTTAGAAGATGAGGGAAAGAGGGAAAGGAACAGTAGAGACAGACAGAGTAGGTTTAATTGCAGACAAGACTGAAGCTGGAGAACCATTTCAGATTTTTTCATAGAGGAACTAGATTTAAAATGGAAAGATACATTACTGCTCTTGTGATATGTAATTTATAGCTGCTTAACCTTATGTTCATGTGTTTTCAAATTGTGTGCATGCATAAAAGCAGCATAAAGGGCCTAATAAAGGCAAATGATTTGTAGCAAGATTGTGGAATATATAGCAGCTTAAGTATTATGATTTTGGTCAGATGCCGTTATGATAGGTACCCCACTTAACCCAGCTGGGAAGATGGCAAACAATGTGCTATGTCTTGTAGAAAAACAGGTGTCACATCTGCAGTTGAATTTTTCCTAGAGAAGTGATATTGCAAAATGTGAGTTTTCTGTTGGGTTTGTTGAGCTGAATTGACCTTTGTAACACAGCTTTTATTCTCTTTAGCAATCCTCAGGTTTTGAAACAAATCAATAAATTGAGCAGTAGCACTTCACAAAGACCAGATGGTCTTCACCCAATACTTGTAAGGGAATTAAAATGTGAAATTACCAGACTGCTGCTGTGATGTACCACTTAAATCCGCCTCAGTGCAGAAGGAATAGCAGGGAGGAAGTGTTAACACCAGCCTTTTTAGTGTTCTGGTGTGTAGCTGAATTCAAAGATAAGTAAGCCTGACTTATTAGTACAGCATAGAAAAAAAAGTAAGGTAGTCAGAGATATGGAGAAACATATGTTGAAGAGTTTTCACTGTAACATTTGTGAAGATAAACAGTACCTGGAAGATTGTAGTTATTTGAAGAAGTTTAACAAGGATGTTGCTGTGGGTGACGTAATGTGCATATTATGTGTAGATTTTTCCAAAAAGCCTCTTAAAAAAATCTAGGAAACTGAATAAACCCTGGCTTAAAGAGCAGGCCTTTTATGCATTTGTAAATCATTACAAGAAAACCAAAAGAGAAGCTGAAGGATGAGATTACATGTTTTTAAGTGGAGGACAATTACAAGGCCTGAACTATTTCACAAACATGTTCTGGAAAATGAGGTGACAATTTGCTGTTGATACCAAGTGACTCAGAATATTCTAGTTAGAACTGACTGTGGAAGTTTACAGAAATGACTGGATGACAGAGGCAATTGAATACTGATAAATGAATTGCTGTGTGCGGGTGGGAAAGAGCCGTAGTTGAAGTCATGGATGAGTTTTAAATTTGCTAGTTGGGAAATAATCGTTGTCTATAGTTCCTTGAAAATGTTAGCTGAATGGCAATCAAGCTGCCACATACGTAATGCTTTATGGAGATGCTAGTTATGGTATATTGTCAGTATACAGTTGCACTGTTGATGTAATGTTAAGAGGAGGAGGATTTAAATTCCCTGCTTGTTCTAGGAAAAAAACCTTCTCCATTAGAGGCCCCATATGAGCAAGTCTTGTCCTTATTTTGTAGACAGCACATAATTTTCCTTTTTGTTTGGTTTGGTTGTTTTTTTTTTGCTGTTGATACCATGTTTGGGAAGTGTCTCCAGAACCTTGCTGCTCTAAGAGTCAAGCTGGAATCTTCATCTCATTTTGATTTTATTTATTAATTTATTTGGCCATCAGAAACATGTACTTTTAAACAGCATTTTTTGTCTAAGTAGATCTTCTCTAATAGTGCTTTTCTTTCAGTTCATTGTACCTAATGAGAGTCAGCAATTAAAACTGAGAAGGTGGATCCCCCTTGGTCCTCATAATAGTGTATGACTAATTCAACTTTTGATGAACACAGCTATGTGTGGTATAAAAGGTATGCTAGAAACATTGTTTAGTAATGTAGCTAAACGGTTTAGAAGAGGCTTAATGCAGCCATCCACATGATGGAGTGAATGCCTTCTGAGATTCCATGAAGAGTGACTGTATAATGCTCATAAAATTCCTTATTTATTGCATAGATGTGAAATCTGGGATTTGGCAGAGCTAGACAAAAACATTTGGATGCTTTTGATCGAAGGTGCTTATGGGAAATTATGCTGCAAAGCATCAAGTAAATGTAAGAATATATAATGGCACAGTTTAAGAAAGGATTCAGCTCTCGTCAACAGAAGCTGGTAAATTTTGGGGAAAATTTGCTGTATAGTTTCTTAGTTTCTTATTCCTACAGTAAAGCTTGATGCTTGATGTTGCTAAGTGGAAGCACAATAATTTTCTCCCTATCCAGTGTTTTAACTTTTATGCAAGGATAAGAATTTCTTTTACCAGTAGTTCAGTAACTGGAAACACTCTGTGTCCAAGCTGAAGGAGTGGTTTAGCTTATGCCACTTTTTGGGAGGTGTGTTATGTTGCAAATGTAAGGCTATTGAATAAATAATGAAAAATTTCTGTATTTTTCAGGAATGTGGTTTCTGTCATTTTCTAAGTAGACAGAATAATGGAGAGAATTTCTTCCTCTATGAAGTAGAGAATGGTTAATCTTGCTTTTGATAATTCCATATTCTGATTAATATCTAGTTTACTGCTGGCCACCTGTGAACAATTTTATACTTGATCTTGAGAGCACTCATTTGTCTCTGAAGGATGATTCTCTTGGTCTGGGTCAGGATCTTGGGCTGGCCACAACATCTGTGTGCTTAATTCAGAGATTTGGAGTTACTAAGTCTTGATTTTTAGGGTTTTCAGTAGGCTTGTAGAATGACTGCTGTCCTCTGTTTTAGAGAGAAAATTGCCTTTCATGTTGTGATGTTTGCTACAGTCACGTCCTGTGAACCTGAAGTTATGTCCTATTGCATGCAAGATGAGAAGTAACCTAACTGGCCGACTGGTCTTCTAGACAGTAAAATGAAACGTGTTTTAGATGCACCTTTTTGTGTGTGTGTGTGTTGGGCTTGTTTTGTTTTGTGTGTTTTGTTTTGTTTTCTTTTCTTATTATTTTATTTTCATTTTTAGATTACTTTTTTTTCAGTGGCTACGCAAGTCCCCAGTGTAAGATTGCCATCAGTATGCCTGTGCTGCAGTGCCCTGTCTTGCTTTTTCATCCCATTCAAACTATCCAACTACTTTTTCTTGCTCAGTGCTTGGCTATACTGTTGGCTGAAACCATGTGGATAAGTGAATAATGGGAGGTTATCTGAGATACTACTGACATTTCTTCTTTCTCTCTTGTTAGGATGGCTTATTATTCACTTGAATAGCTTGCTTCATCAGGTTCTTATTGGGCTCAGAACTCTTCAGATCTTTTACACTGGTGGCCAAAAATATTATTCATTTATGTGTATGTTCTTGGACTTTTTTGAGACCAAACAAATCTGTCTGTAGATGACTTCTCAGGCTTCTAGTCTGGCCTGTTGAGGCTTATGGTGTGTGTAATATTGGCCTTCTGGAAGCTGAGAAGATAAATGTCCACTATGTAATATTAAATTCTGTGCAATATCTTTGAGGTGCCCAACATGATCATATGTTACAAACTCCCTTTTCACTGTGTGGCTATGAATCTGCTTCCACGTGTAGTACAAACAGTGGATTTCAGAGGGTATTTAGAGTGAGGTTTTGAAAAGTGCTTGAAATGGTTGACACTCGGTAGTTGTCTTGCTCTAACATTTCTTGAGACTGTCTCAATCACATACTCAGATGTGATAGGTGAATATGAGGTGTCTGAGCAAACAGCACTCTTGATAAAAGTAAACTTTGAAGGTGGTATTATAGCTAGAATCTAAACTCTACACTTTTACCCCATGCACTGTTGTCATGTCTGTGATGAGGTTGATGAAGTATTTAGGTACAGGTAACATATAAAGCAGAGGTTAAAAGCTATGCTTGGACTTTCTGTAATGAAATGATTGTTTAGGAGTGTTTAGTTAAATCTAGTTTGTGTGTGCATTTTCTTTAGATCAGTGCTGTATATTTTTTTATAGTGTGTTTTGAATATTGAGATGGGACTTGAAACTCCAATCAGTGAAAAGAAAATGAAATAAAGGAAGGAATGTGAGTTGAATGAAATAAGCCTATCTTTAATGATAAAAAGAACAGGAACTGGCTGAAATACAGCTCTGACACAAAAATTGACCAGTCTAAAACCTGAAAGCCCTGTTACTGAACAAATCCACCAAGGTGATTTGCTTTGAGGGAAGATGAAATGCTGCAGATGTCCAGAGGTGCTAATATTTTGGTTGCCACAAGTGTGATCGTCCGTGTCTGGGCATCCACAGTCCAAAGCCTCAAAGCAAAGAGCAAAAGGTGTAAAGCTCATTTGACAGCCAAGGCAGAGGCTTGAGAAGGATGCTGTCTAAGTTCTCATGTCCTGTTGCATAATGTGCTAAACTGCCATAAATGGACCCAGACGTGATTGATTTAAAAGGTGCTACAAAAGAGCTCTCTGAGACATCTGGGAACATACATTTCCCTTTTTATTTTACCATTGCTGCAGGATACTACTTGAAAATGCTACACAATCTCTTTCTCCTGGCTACAGGGAAGGATTAGGAGAGGAGGAAACCTAATAACTGACTCTTCACCAGCATGAGATGCATGGAACAAAATTAAAGCAGTCAGAAAAGATAATGGAAGCTAAAGCAGAAATACTTCTATGAGAGTTGAGCCACAAAGCAGGGGGTGGCCCTGCTGTTTGATCCAAAATCAGTCGCAGCTCTTCAGATAGTGAAGTTAATGAAAAATCCACTGATAGAGACTGTCTGATGCATGATGGACACCTAGTGCCATCAGTGCTTTCAAGTCTTGAACACTTCCACGCCCATGTCTTTATACAAGCATCCACTTGGACATTTGACTGGATTAACTAGAGCAGTCCAGTTGTGTATGAACACTGTGATACAGCCGCACTGAGACATATGACCAGAGGGCTGCCATAGGACGTTCAGATATGGGGGAGATACTGGGCAACACTGGCACAGAGCTGCAGAAGGAGGAGACATCTCATTCCTCGTGCTGGGGAAAACGCCTGCCATGTCACATCACCCCCTCCAAAAGCTGCCTTTGCTGTCATAGGAAAAGCAGAGGTAATTAGACCAGGGGTCTAGATGAGAGCTGTCTATCACTTTGGGTGAAAAGTGGATTTGGATTCCATAAAAACATATTTGCTTGAATTCACGTTATTTTTTTATTTTATTTTTGCTTTCCTCTCTGAGAGAATTGTTAAAATGAATTATGTCGTACAACAAACTTCAGGATGCCTGGGGCAACACTTAGGTTTTTAATAATTTAGCTGCAGTGTGTCTGTAATATGTAAAAAGGGTCTGTCCTTTCTAAACGGCAAATGTTTTCTACACTTGCGGATATCAGGAATACCTCTGCTGCTGCTGTGCTACCTCTGCTGATACTGATGTTATTTGGTTTTCACTCACCCTAGCTCCAGTCAGTTGTTATTGCTTAAGGGCTTGAAAGTGATGATTACTTATGTCAGGGAGCAATTTAACTTAGGTGGAATTCGTGGAGCTTTCTAAGGATGGAGATAATGGAGTTGGTTTTAACCCTTGCTGTACATGGCAAAAAATCTTGCCTGTCCTTCACAGATGGTGTTTGTCTGTCAAAAATGTCTGTGCACCTTGCTTATTTATTCCAACTCCTTCATTTCAGTTTGGGTAAGGAGTGAGGTAGACAGATCTTTATCTTTTCCAGGGGTAGCCACATCACATCTTCCTTAGTGTTTCTTTTCATTTATCAGTTGATTTAGAATGGACCATCTGTGAGTTTGCATAAACATTCAAGTGCAGGGAGTAATAAAACAATGTTTTATGGATGCTATCTTTTTTGTGGATATTTATATTTTTTCTGAGACTCACAAAGAACTCCACAGAGGCCTTCTGCTGCCAGCCTGGAACAAGTGCAGTCCTAAGACCTGTATCAAGCACTGCTTAGAGTCCTTATGGTCTGCTCAGATTCATGAGAGTGGCTGCTCTGTGTAAATAAGTGTCATCTGTACAATTTAGCAAATACATATGTCTAGAACAGGCACAATTTAGGGTCAAGTTAATTGACAAAACTCCCCCCAGTTTTTTTATTTTTATTTTTTATCCTAAAGGAATAGGTTAAGTAAATAGGAGTGAATAAAGGCACCCGCAGGAGCTGTTTGTTGTGTTAAATTTAGGTCAAAGTAACATCTTTTTATTTCTGAGTAGCAGAACCTGTCTGGTGGATATGCCAAAATGCTGTCGTTTAACACCTTGTGTCTCTCTCTTATAATCTCACCTACTAAGGGAAGCGTGTGTTGTAGTTATTAAAAAGTAATCTGGGTGTTGCATTTTATCACAGAAAGCTTATTACTACTCTCAGTACTGAATTTCCTCTCCAGAAAAATGCTAAAAAGATATGAATTACAATTTTATACTGGGAAATGTAAGGAAGTCTCTTCAAAATTGATTCAAGATTTTTCTATCAAATCCCTCAATGAAAGAGGCTTCTTCATAGAAGCCTTTGATGTCATGCTGCTGTTTAACTCTTTATTAACTGTAGTAGCTAAGAGTATTAAGACCCACTGGGAAGAGAACAGAAAGAGGAGGCTGTACTGCCAGATTTTTGTTGAAAAGGAAAATTAAAATAGTGTTTAAATTGCCAGCCTTTGAGTCTTCAAGAACATGGTATTAAATGAATTAGAGTACTGAAAATGGTTTCTCATGCTAAGGGTGTTATCAAACTCAAGTAACTTCCTAGAGCATTTAATTTTGAGTTAATAAAAAGGCCTAGAAAGAAAGAATGTTCCTTCTTTTTGCAAAAAACAATCTTGAGTACTTTTTTCCAGAGAAATCATCTTGTACAACATCAATGCATCAATGCAAAATCAATAGGAGATTCTGAAGATGCTCTTTTTTTTTTTTTTTTTCCTTTTTCTGTAAATTCAGCAGAGCTACGGTGGAAAAAAGTGCTGATCCTTTGAAAACTGTAAAAATTACTGCCTCTAAAGAAATGTTAGCAGCATATATTTGGCAATTTTAATAACTGGACTTGCTTGGAAACTTGCTATTAGCATGGCTTCCTGACATGACTGCCATGAAAACCTTTATAAATTGGGTCCTGAGAGAATGGCATATCATATTCAAAAGCTTCCTTGTTAGTATGAACTCGTACGTACTGCACACATACACAAGTGTGGTTATGCAGCACTTGAAAATTATTTCTAATCCAATTCCTTCCCAGGTCCCTCATTTTAAATGTTGTTTTTTTCTGTAGGTGTCACTATAGCATAGCAGATAGAAAACACTTTCCTTAATGAAAATGTGGAATAGACGCAGATCAGAAGCAAGCTGTAATCTGGTTTATGGTGCCACGGTTGTCATATCAACAATGAGGTTTCCCAGCAACTAACAGAATAAATTATTTCATAGATTTATTTACTTATCCTTTCTTCCTTTTTAATAATGAACCCGACGCAAGAGATTCTTTTTTTTTTTTTCCTCTCCTTTATAATTATGTGGCAATTAAGAAAGGCTTCCCAAATCATTTACATTTTGTTGTTATGTTGATACTGACAGTTAAAATGAATCTTCTTAATAAAACTTGAAGCTGATAGAATTCGTGAGGATTTTCTACTTGGACCAAAAAGTAGCCATTTTATGTTGCAAAACTTTTTGTATTTCTACTTAACTGACTGCTGAGAAGCATAAGCTATTAGTATATATGGATTTGATGACGTTGCTTTTCATAGCTGTTCAAGATGTGAACTTTGCTTGGCTCCCCTTCCTGTGTGTTACTTGCTCTCTGCAAGACACACATAATTTCTTAAAGACACCTTGAACGGGGCTTTCTATTTTCAAGTATGGTTGAAGGAGATTCCGTGAACCTGCCTCTTACAGCCAGTGTTAGTACATACTTCAGCCTAAGTATAAATTTACATCTCCAAAGGAACAAATTGCTGCTAGTCTGGTGGTAAAGGCATATCTGTGGAGAGTGTGTTGGAAGCTGTAGTTTTAATCCTAGCTTTCAAACAGAATTCAATGTGTAAGTCATTCCCTCCTAAACCCAGTGCTTGTGTGG